>JAJOOS010001206.1:0-48654 GCA_029582725.1 Solanum chiquidenum | reverse complement strand
AATGGCATCAAAGATTTCGCAATCAAGAAAAATGCATTTGCCCAACACTAGGGTTACTAATTCTCGTGTCTTAAAAGACTTGAGATTAACATAGAACAACAAGATAACAAGTTCATACACAATATGAGGAGTAGAATAAAGTATGTTAGTCCAGCCCTGATAGTCAAATAGTTCTTTAATAGGACAATTAAGAGAAAACAAGAGATTTAAATCAATGATCCTACCATGCACGGTTGTTTTAGGCTCGAGAGAGTGGAAGAAGGACTCATTAGAAGAACTCCAAAAGTTTGTTTTCATGTCCAAAGAGCTTTCAACATCAAATTTACATTTTTTATTCAAATCTTCAAAAGTGTCAGCAAACTCAAAATGCTTGCGAGAGAGAGGTCGCAAGGAATCAGATGAAGCGGTAAGAGAGGAATCTTTAGAACCATCATAATTGATGGGAACTAGGGAAGTGGTTATGACTTTTCCTTTGTTCCTAGAACTCTTTTGAGTGGGTTGAGAGGAAAGCTTGTGAGATTTAGCCATGGTAAGAAGGATTTTTTGTAGAAGTGTTAGTGTCACACCCCGAGCCTACGCCCTAGACTCGGCTGACACTCTGAACTATTGCTGGTTCCAAGCGGACCCTTGGCCTTACTTATTACTATACTGAAGCTATTACACATATGAGGAAGCTTTTAAAAGATGAACATGAAATAACATTCGAAACAAACTTAAATTCTTTATTTAAAGATTTGAAAATCTTAACAATATATATATATGTTTGTAAAACAATGCTGGAAGTTATAACTAGACGGACTCTTCTATGAAACTTCTAACATACTGAAGATAGATTACTGAGACAAGACCCAGTCCACCTGTATACTCTGCTAATAATATATATATCACCTACTAATATAATACTCAACATGAATTGAAGCCTTCTGAAAGCAAGGAGACCTTACCAAAGCTGATGACAATAGTATTAAAGATGTGTCTTTTATCATGAGTACTTGAATTTGCATCATGAAATGATGCAGTGCCGAATGTTGTCAGTGAAAGTTAAAAGGAGGGTGGGGGGGAGAGAATTAAAATTCTAACAATTGACTGATGTTTACGAGTAGTCGACTTTTCCTTCAGATAGAGTTATTAGAGAATAAATAAGCAAAGTACAAAATATAAAAGGACACCAGATATTTTTATACTGGTTCGGATTAGCAATGTGGTGCCTAGTCCAGTCCCCTTGGGTTTCAAGGATTTCCTTTAGAGCTTGTGGAGAACATAGGTAATACAATGATTTGAACCTAAGCTCCTATATGATATGTAAATCAGATCTACTATTTTGATGCTGCCTCTACCTGTATAACCTACGCTCAGAATCTTTCTTTCTCTTTTCATTTTCAACTGTTTACTCAAGTGTGTACAAGGCTTTATGAAAGATAAAAAATGATTACAGTATAAGTTCAAGTGAAGTTGCACACCTCACAACTGCGACTATGAGTTAGTTTATATAGTGTTGAGGACTGCTCTTTTAAGGAATAAACCAAGGGTGTTTTAAATCAAGGATTTTGATTAAATCTTTGATTTCGGTTGATTGATTCTTGTTCATATCAGATATCTTCATGAGAAAACTGATTCCTTCCTTCCCTTTACTAGGAGATCTTCTTGTGATGTTGATAATCTTCCTTCTCTTGAAGATCTTCTTGTAGTCTTGATACTTGGTTGATTTGATTGTCTATCTTCCAGATTATTGCAAACCAATTCCTTCCTTTTCCTTGGAGATCTTCTTGTGATTTTGATAATCTTCATTCTTTGAAGATCTTCTTGTAGTCTTAATACTTGGATGTTTTGATTGTCTATATTCCAGATTACTTCATCCTAGTCAGATGCTATGATTGTTGTTGATGGCTTTCCTTTTTGTGTTGCTTTAGTGAGGGAATGTTGTTTCTTTCCTTCTTCGTAATGTTTCTTTGACGTTCTTCATTTTTGATTCCCATTCTTGATTTAGTAAACACCTTCTTTAATTGAGTTCAGATATGGCAGATCTGCTTTGAAAGACATGATTGACTTGCGAGATTTGATTTGATTCCTTGAGTTCAGATTGATTTGAATGAATCAATCTTTGGTTGAATTGATTTGAGTGAATCAATCTTCTCCTTAATTGAAGGCTGCTGATTTGAAGCTTGATGCATCAATCTTCAGGATCTTGTGTATCTAACACATATACACTAGTCTTGATTTTCTTGCGACACAAGGTAGCTTGTCATTATGCAAAACATTACAAGTTAACTATCTCCCCCTTTTTTGATAATGACAATTTTAACTATACGATTTAGTTTAACTTCCCTATTTATCGATTTTTTGACTCCCCTTTTTTGTATGTCTCTGTATATCTGTATGCTCCACCTTACTATGTGCTTCCAGTATAGTTATCTGAATTTTCCCCTTTTGACATAATAAAAAAGGAAAACAAAACTAAACAAGAATAACAAAAAAACTGGACAAGTAGTAGCATACGAAAATAATAGGCGCAAAAAAGTAAAATTAACTACTGAGCAGGGTAATTCTAAGACAGTTTCGAAGAAAACAAAATCTTTCTTCAAGGAAGGGTTTAGTAAAAATATCAGCTAATTGATTTTCAGAATCAACAAATTCAAGCAAAAAAATCACCATTTTCAACATGATCATGAATAAAATAGTGCTTGATATCTATATGCTTTGCCCTAGAATGATGCACATTATATTTAGACAGACTAATAGTACTGATATTATCACAGAAAATAGGAACCCCTTCAAAATATAAGTCATAGTCCAAAAGTTGATGCATTATCCATTGTAGCCGAGTACCACAACTTCCAACAGCTATGTATTAAGATTCGGTAGTTGAAAGAGCCACGGATGTTTGCTTCTTACTATGCTAGGAGATGAGAGATTTTCCCAAAAATTGACATGTTCCACTAGTGCTTTTTCTGTCATTTTTATCAACTGCAAAATCAGCATCTGAATATCCAATTAACTCAATTTTTTTAGAAAAAGGATATCATAACCCCATATCGAAGGTTCCAATTAGATATCGAATGATTCCTTTCACAGCAGTGAGATGTCACTCTTTTGGGGAAGATTGAAATCTTGCACATTTACAGACACTAAACATGATGTCTGGTCGACTTGTAGTGATATACTGTAAGGAACCGATCATTCCACTTGAAATTTATTTTTTATGAGAAAGTGCTCAGTCTTTCATACCAAGCTTTCGGAGTTTGCTTAAGACCGTAAAGAGATTTGGATAATTTAAAAACATAATCGGGACTAGTGGGGTTTTCAAAATCGATTGGTTGTTTAACAAACACTTCTTTTATAAAACCATTTAAAAAGGCATTTTTAACATCCATTTGAAAAAACTTGAAGCGTTTGAAGATGCATAAGCGAGAAGAATTCAAATAGATTCTAACCTGGCTACGGGGGCAAAGGTTTCATCGTAGTCGATTCCTTCTTGATGCGAGTAGCCTTGAGCCACTAACCTGGCCTTGTTTTGGACTAATTTTCAGTCTTCGTTCAATTTGTTACGAAACACCCAGTTGGTTCCAATTACTAAGCAGTTCTTTGGTCTTTCGATAAGAGTCCATACTTGATTTCTTTCGAATTGATTAAGTTCTTCTTTCATTGCCTGTATCCATGACTCATTTTCCATTTGCTTCATTAATTTGTTTGGGTTCCATTTGAGATACAAGGGCTACCGAAACACACCATCTTGACCTTGTTCAAAAGCCATCACTTTCTGCTTATAAACATTTGCCTTCAATTCAAGCAAAACAGGGTCTTGGTCTTGTTTCTCTTTTACTTCAGACACTACTGATTATTCAGTCCCATTCATCACCACCACTCCACCTTCATTGGAATCCAACAGTCAGACTCCCAATCGTGCAAGTATGTGCACATCTTTGGCTAATTCTTTCTTGCCTTCGTCAACATGGGCATTACTACCCATAGATAGCCTGTTCAAAGCATCAACAACCACATTAGCCTACCTGGGTGATAGATAATACATATGTAATAATACTTGAGTAACTCCAACCACCTCCTCCGTCTGCACTTAAGCTCTTTCTAACTAAAAACATAATGAAGACTCTTGTGATTGGTGAACACATCTACTTGAACCCCATAAAGATAGTAACACCATATTTTCAAAGAAAATACTATAGAAACCAATTCTAAATCATGAGTTGGGTAATTCTTCTCGTGAATCTTAAGTTGTATAGAGGCATAGTCTATAACCTTAACATTCTGCATCAATAAACAACCAAGTCCAACTCTGGACGCATCAGAATACACAACAAAGCCTTTTGTACAATCCGTTAGGGTCAACACTGGGGCAATTATTTATCGGGTTTTCGATTCCTGAAAGCTTTTCTCACAAGCTTCAGAACATTGAAACTTCACTGTCTTCTGAGTCAACTTTATCAACGGGGATGAAATAAATGAAAACCCCTCGACAAACCTTATATAATAACCATCCAATCCCAGAAAGTCCTTATATCAGATGGAGATGTGGGTCTAGGCCAATTCTGTACTGCTTCAATCTTTTGAGTGTCAACGCCACAGACTCAAGCCAAAACTTACACTTGGAAAATTTAGTATACAACTCTGTATCTCTGAGAGTGTGGAGGACTACTTTGAGATGACTAGCATGGTCCTTCTCATTCCTCAAATAAATTAGTATGTCATCAATGAATACGATAACAAACATATCAAGGTACGACTTAAATACTTTGTTCATGAGATCCATGAACGATGCATGAGCATCAGTCAAGCTAAATGACATAATGAGAAACTCATAATGACCATAACGGGTCTTGAATACTATCTTCGGGATATCACTTTCTCTCACTCTCAATTGATGATGGCACCCTGAAGTTGATCAAGTAGCTCATCAATTCTCGGAAGAGGATACTTATTCTTTATAGTGACCTTGTTCAATTGGCGGTAATCAATGCACATCCTAGGAGAACTATCTTTCTTCCTCACAAATAAGACCGGAGCGCCCCAAGGTGAGACACTAGGTCGAATAAAACACTTATCAAGAAAATTTTTTAACTGCTCTTTTAAGTCTTTCAACTCAGCTGGATCCATTCTATATGGCCTAATAGAGATAGGTCGAGTATTAGGAAAATTGTCTATGCCGAAGTCAATTTTTCTCTCAAGAGGGACTCCGAGAAGATCACTTTTGGAAACTCACTCAAAATTGGAACTAACTAAATAGGCGGTGTCTAAACACTAGTCATTAACTCAGACTAAGTGATAGATGCACCCCTTAGAGACTAACTTTCTGGATTTAAGGTATGAAATGAAACGACCCTTAGGCGATGCTAAACTACTCCTCCACTCTATAACTGGCTCATTAGGAAACTGGAACTTTACTACTTGAGTTCTACAATCAACTAAGGCATAACAAGAATGAATCCAGTCCATACTTAGAATAACATCAAAGTCCACCATGTCTAGATTGACTAAGTAATCCATAGTGTCCTTGTGATTGATAGAAATAACACAATCACGATAAACTCTCTCGGCTAGAATAGGCTCACTAGCAGGTGTGGAAACACTGAAGGGCTCTCAGGAAGAATATCGAACCTCTTAGCAATATACAGAGTCACAAAAGATAGACTCGCACCTGGGTCAAGCAATGCATATACATTAGAAGTAAGAGCTTTGATCATACCTATAACATCTAGCGAATTCTCCTGCTCTTGGCGACTAGTGATAACATATAGATGGTTTGCTCCTCCGTATGTCCCCCAAGTAGATTCTCTAGGTGCTATCTTGTCGTTCGGAGTTGCTGAAGAAGATTCAACTTTATTGTCCCAATTACCATAACCTTGCCTGTTCTTAGGGCACTCTTTCAAGAAGTGTTTTGTCTGACCATATTTGAAGCAGCCATTAGAGCCATCATGACACAGTCCTGGGTGGTTTGTACCATACTTAGCACAGGTAGGGGTCCAATTGGCCCTTATGCCACACTACTCTGAGATTGAGTAGGTTGAGATCTGAAGTTCTGTGAATTCTGATTCTTGAAATCACGTATGTTCTTTGGTGCAGGTGCAATAGATGCTAATGGTGCATGCCTTGTTGGCCTTTGTTGCAAAGATGATCGGTTCACATTTCTGGTCTTCTGCTATTCGGACTCATTACCTGATGTCTTAGACCTCTTGTTACGAAACTCTTCCCTATCTTTCAATTTGTCTTCCTCAACTTGCTGCACATAGATCATAAGTCTTGCTATGTTCATATGTCCTATCAACGTAGAAAACTTACCCTCTTTGCTTGACGAACAGGATATCCCAGACACAAATAGACTCATCTTGCTTCTTATATGTTCCAATCTCCGGTGCATTATAGGAAAGTTGAGTGAACTTGAGGCTGTACTCATGCACAATCATGGATTCCTGTTTAAGATTCAGAAATTCTCTTACCTTTCCCTCTCTCATCTTGCGGGGGAAGAAATGCCCCATGAAGGCAGTTTTGAATACATCCTAGCTCACAATTGGTGCCCCTTCAACCCTGCTCTTCTTCCATTGGTCATACAAATCCTAGCAACACCCTTGAGTGGTATGCAACCAACTCCACACACTCATCATCAGCAATGCGCATAACTTCAAACATTTTCTACAGTTCTTCCACAAAGTTCTCCGTGCCCTCAGTGACATTTGACCCTGTGAATTTCGGAGGATTCATTTTCAAGAACTTATGGATCCTGAATGTATCAGCCATATCCAGATGAACCCCTCTTTGATGACCAGTTTGACTTGTCACAACTTGACTCAATGTCCGGATATCCTCCCGGAACTCCGCATTAGTGATCTCTCCTTGAGGGGGTTGTACTTCGCATTAGTGATCAACATTTCTCCTGGCAGGACAATCTCGAACACTCTTCATTGAGGCATGGCCTGAAAATATACGTGTGTGCATGAATCAGAAGGAAGCTCTTATAGAGTTGAACTCTATCGCACGCAAAAGAGTAAGAAGGAAGTGAAATGTTTGCTAAATGTTGTAGCCTCCTAATTATAGATCTGGCGCTCTTCACACCGAAAATAAGAACTCTACATACACGACTTCATAGACACCCTATGACTCTTGAACTCTTTGCTCTGATATTAAGTTTGTCACACCCCGAGTCTACACCCAGGATGTGGCCAACACTCGAGAACCATTATTGGCCACAAGTGAACCTTTGGTCTGGCTCATCTCTTAGCGAAAGACTTACTCAACAACAAATAAACCTCAATGAAAAGATTTAACTCAATATCTCAAATAGATAAACTTAGGATAGTTCAAAGAAATATTCAAACTTACCCCAAGGGCAACTCAAGTCTAGAACATTAACAACTAAAATGAAAAAGACTCATGAACTACTAGTATCTATCTATGAAGCCTATAATATTATGAGGGATGTCAGGACAAGACCCTCGATCATCCTAATAAACTACAATAGATGAAGATAAATAAGGGATCCTCCGTAAGCAAGGAGGCTCACCAAACAACTCTGGAATTGTAGATGGTATCAACGAATCACCTATTGATAACCTTGAGCTCCTGTATCTGCATCATGAAACGGTGCAGTCCAAATGACATCAGTACATTGAATGTATGAGCATGTAAGGGGAATACTGAACATAACATAAAAACTTGAACTTGTAAAGAAGGAAACATACGCACCTCGACTCTACTCAAATCAACCTCAACTCATGGATACTCAACTCAATGCAGTATAAAACGACAATAAAAGTGCAGTTTATATACAACATTTAAAACACTAGATACTCAAATACATCAGTACATTGAATGTATGAGCATGTAAGTGGAATACTGAACATAACATAAAAACTTGAACTTGTAAAGAAGGAAACATACGCACCTCGACTCTACTCAGATCAACCTCAACTCATGGATACTCAACTCAATGCAGTATAAAACAACAATAAAAGTGCAGTTTATATACAACATTTAAAACACTAGATAACAACTAAATGTATTTAAAATTACAATAATTACTCAGTTTGTATGTAAATATACAAAATAATTATGTTTGGGAGATTCTCTAACTGACAACCATCCTTATGAGCTATGCGATGATACAACATCTCGCCCACGCTGCCAGAACTATCCTATACCTTGCTGGAGTATAATATATCCTTAACTAAGTGGATCCACTAAGATATGCTTAGAAAGTAATAAGGAATCATCTAAAATGTATGACCATTTCTACCCACGTTGGCAACATGGTTTATGAGGACTCTGAGTTGTTTGAACTCGTCCCCATATCGGTGGTCAATACTACTCCGAAAACATAATTAAGCTCATATATTTAAAAACATTTCCTCATCCTCAAGCTTTGAGATTATTACTCAAAAGGTTCTCTTAAAAAAGATCATATTCAAAAACTACTCATGAACTCATTTAGAAATTGATGTTTCCTCTCATTTTAAATGTAATTTTTTTTATTCTTGGGAATACTTAGTTCCCATATATTTATTTTTAAAAATGGAACTCAACTCACCTCATTCTCAAACTCAAGTAATCAGGTCTTAACAAGTTTTAAGAGATTGTAAAAGACTTCTCAAAATGATTCGAAAGAACTCTCAAGACTTTACTCTTAACTCTACCTTGAATTTGAATTATGAATTCAAGGGTTATGATTCATGTTATGAAGGATTTCTTGATGTTTAGATGTAGTTTATGTTAGTTAAAATCAGAAAGGAGTAAAGGTACACCTTAAAAGAACTCAGACTGGTCAAATGATGGAAATAAGATAGGGGTAGGCAACCCTGGCACACTGAGTGGCACGGAGCGCCAGCCCCTAAACTTCAGAGGGCTCTTTCTGGCGCATTGCTGGTGCGACGCGCCAGCTCCCTTCCCAGAAAACCCGACGAATTTTGTTTCTCGTTTTGTTTCCGTAATATGCCTAGAGTCGAATGGTTTCTTCCAAACACTCTTAGATTCAAATACCCAACATAAGTACACGAAAATCCACTAAAAAAATCCCGTCAAACTCCTAACAAGAACTTATCAAACTCATCATTAACAATTTAAGAACGAAACTTCAAGACACTCATCAAGAACTAAAATCATTCAACCTCAAGAACAAAGTTACAGATATAAAATCACATGATTGTCAAGTAAATGAATGAACTCAACACTATGAGAGCTTATATACCTCTTAGGGCTCAACCCTTGGCGAAATTTCTCGATAAATCTCAAGAATCTTGACGAACGCTTGAACCATTCCTCTTTTCTCCTCTTGAACTTTTCTCAAAAACCTAAGAGTATTTTGCACTGTGAATACTAACCCAAATCAGTTTTGACTCCTACAATATTACTAAAAACGTTTAAAGCTGATGGGGTAAGGAAAAAACCAAAATACCCCTCATTAATTCAGGTAACTTTCCTTAACTGGACAAGCTTACTTCAAATGGGCATATCTCTCTCATCCGAACTCAAAACTTAGAAAACTTGATGACTTTGGAAATAGGATTCAAAGACCTTTCATTTGATATCTTATGGACCACCTAACTCATCCTGTACTGAAAGTTATGGTCGTTTGAAGTTGACCCAAAACTCACAACTTAAGCATAACTTGAACAAATCTCAAATTGGCTTTTTCCAATTTAGTTCTTTCTATTTTAGCTCTTTATAAGGCGGGATGTTACAATTTATTCCCCTTGGGAACATTCATCCTCGAATGTGATTACTCTAAGTAGAATAAGGGTGGCAACATCTAACACCTAGCTCAAACACCCAACATGCAAATTAACACAACATTTCAACTTAAAAAGTACCAAGAAAAGAATTAGTACCTTGGTTTGGAATTTCTCCGGACTAAAAGAGATGTGGGTATATCTTCTTCATATGCTCCTCAGCCTCCCAAGTAGCTTCCTCAACAAACTGATTCCTCCATAAGGCCTTGACTAATTCTACCTCCTTGGTTCTTCTCAACTTGCGAACGTGACGATCTAGAATTTGAACGGGTACCTCCTCATAAGATAGGTTGTTCATAATATGAATATCTTCAGTCGGTATAATAAGTGAAGGATCTCCTATAAACTTCTTCAACATTGAAATGTGAAATATCGGATGTACTATTTCTAACTCTGGCGGTAGCTCGAACTCATAAGCTACATTGCCAATCCTCTTGGATATCCTATAAGGACCAATATACCATGGACTAAGTTTCCCCTTCTTTCCAAACCTCAAAACACCCTTCATGGGTGAAACCTTCAAATAAACCCAATCATCCACCTCAAACTCTAAGTCATTTTTCCTAACTTTTGTATAGGATTTCTGACGACTCTGCATTGTTTTCAATATTTCTTGAATAGTCTTCACTCTCTCCATAGATTGATGAACCAAGTATGGTCCTATCAATCCAGCCTCAGCAACCTCAAACCATCCAATAGGAGATCTACATCTTATACAATAAAGAGCCTTATAGGGAGCCATTTGGATGCTAGAGTGATAACTGTTATTGTAATCAAACTCTATTAAAGGTAAGTGATCATCCTAACTATCCTTGAAATCGATCACACATGCCCTCAACATATCCTCTAAAGTCTGAATCGTACGCTCTACTTGACCATTAATCTAAGGATGAAAAATAGTACTGTGGTTCACCTATGAACCCAAACCCTTATGGAAAGACTTCTAAAATTATGCGGTGAATTGCGCACCTCTATCTGAAATAATGGACACTGACACTCCATGAAGTCTGACATCTATTGAATATATAACTTGGGATAGCTTTCTTCTTGAAAGGTACTCTTTACCGGTAATAAATGGGCTGATTTAGTCATCCGATAGACAATCACCTAAATCGAATCATGCTGCCTGCGAGACTGCGGTAAACTAGTAATGAAATCCATGTTGATCATCTCTTACTTCCATTTCGGAAGATCCATGTTTTGAGCCATACCACCGGGCCTTTGGTGCTCTACTTTGACTTGTTGGCAATTTGGGCACTTAGCAACGAACTCGTCAATAAACCTCTTCATACTACTCCACCAATAAATTTCTCTTAAATAACGATACATATTTGTGGAACCCGAATGGATAGAGTATCTGGAGCTATGAGCCTCCTCCATGATTCTCTTATGAAGTTCATCCACCTTTGGTACACACAATCTACCTTGATACCTCAATAAACCATCTCCCTTTTGTTCAAAAGCCATCACTTTTTGCTTATGAACATTTGCCTTCATTTCAAGCAAAACAGGGTCTTGGCCTTGTTTCTCCTTCACTTCAGACACTAGTGATGTAACACCCCAGATCCAAAAGAGGGAAGCTAAGCAAAATTCAGCAGCACTAGGTGCCATCCATGGTGGCCACCCACGGACCGTGGGTTGAACCACGGACTGTAGGAGGGTCCGTGGATTGGCCCCCTCAGAAATTATCCAGGCATGGACCACGGTGGAAGCTATAGACCGTAGGTGGGACCACGCCCCGTGGTCCAGTGGCCCGTCAACTGGCCAAAAGTCTCTGACCAGACCACGGTGTGCAGGACGGACTACGGTCCATCCATAATTCGTCGGTGGTGGTTTCGTGGGTCAGAGTTGGAAGTTATTTTGTAGGGTCAGTTGGGTCTTTTCCTAATTAATTAGTTCATATACTACACCGTTTTGCCTATATTTAGAAACCCTATATAAAACTTTTAACCCCCAAATTCACCCCATTTATTTCATTCTTCCAAATTCCCAAAAGAGAACCAATTCCTCTCAAATATTCTCTCTCTAGAAACTTGAAGAAAAAGAAGGATTCACCTATGGTTTCAAGCTAAGGATCCAATTTCTCCATTGAAGGCTAGCAATTGGAGTCAAGGTATGGTAGTTTTCATCTATGGATACCTTTCATCCATGGAGTCCCTAAATCTCTCTTTTTCAAATGGTAGAATTCCTCAATTAAGCTAGGGTCTTCTTCAATTAGCATGGGTTCAAATCATTGATTGATTTAAATGCTTTAATTATGATCTTCTATGCATGAATTGATGAATTGCAATGATTTTATGATGAATTCCCCTATGAACCCATGTGATCCCTATGTTTTCAAGTTAATGCCTATGCCTCAAGGCACCTTAAAATCCATGAGAAGAATTATCCTACTCTCAACCTTGAGTTAGCGGCGGTCTTATTGCTCTAAAGATATGGAGAAATTATTTGTACTGAGTTCATGTTGATGTGTTTACTGATCACAAGAGTTTACAATGTGTGTTTAATCAAAAGATTTGAATGTTCACCAAAGAAGATAGCTAGAGCTATTGAAAGATTATGACATGAGTGTTATTTATCACCCAAGTAAAGCTAATATGGTAGCGGATGCTCTTAGTCGGTTGTCTTTGGGTAGTGTTGCTCATATTGAAGAAGAAAAGACAGGATTTGGTTCGAGATGTGCATAGATTGGCTCGAATATGTGTTCAATTAGTGGACTCTTCCAAAGGTGGTGTTATGGTTCACAATGGTTCCAAATAGTATTTTGTGGCGGATGTGAAAGCCAAGCAAGGTCTTGATCCCATTTTGGTAGAATGGAAAGAGGCGGTGCTTCAAATATCAGTTGAGTATTTCTCTCAAGGGGGAGATAGGGTACTTAGGTACCAAGGTCATTTATGTGCTCCAAATATGGATGACTTAAGGGAATGCATTTTGGTGGAAGCCCATTGTTCTCGGTATTCCATTCACCCAGGAGCCACCAAGATGTACTGTGATTTACGGGAAGTCTATTGGTGAAGGGGAAGAAGAAGGATATTGCAGGGTTTGTGGATAAGTGTCTAAATTACCAACAAGTAAAGGTTGAGCATCAGAAACTGGGAGGTTTGTCCCAAGATATTAGCATTCCTACTTGGAAGTGGGAACACTTGAATATGGATTTTATTGTTGGTTTGCCTCGCACTCGACAACATGACTCTATTTGGGTTATAGTATATTGGATGAAAAAATTGGCTCATTTCCTTATCGTCAAGGTTTCTTACACAGCGGAGGACTATGCAAAATTTTAATTGAGAGAAATGGTAAGGATACATGGAGTACGTTTGTCCATTATTTTCGATCGTAGTACCCAATTCACTTCTCAATTTTTGAAGTCATTCCAAAAGGGGATTGGTACTAAGGTTAAGCTTAGCACAACTTTCAACCCCCAAACAGATGGGCAAGCAGAGCATACTATCCAGACCTTGGAAGATATGTTAAGGGCTTGTGTGATTGATTTTAAGGGTAATTGGGATGACCATTTTCCATTGATAGAGTTTGCATACAATAACAGTTACCACTCAAGTATCAATATGGCTCTATTTGAGGCCTTGTATGGTAGGAGGTGTACATCTCCCAGAGGCTGGTTTGAGGTAGGTTAAGTTGCCCTAATATGTCCCGAGATAGTTCATTAGGCTATTGAGAAAGTTTGACTCATTAGAGAGAGGTAGAGAATGGCTCAAAATTGGCAAAAGTCTTATGCCGATGTAAGAAGAAGGGATCTAGAGTTTGAGGTTAACGATTGGGTTTACTTGAAAATCTCACCCATGAAGGGTGTGATGAGGTTTGTCAAGAGGGGGAAGCTTAGTCCCCGATATGTATGCCCATATCAAATTTTGAGGTGTGTGGGTAAGGTTGCTTATGAGTTAGATTTGCCAAATGAGTTGGCAACCGTGTATCCCGTTTCCATGACTCTATGCTTAAAAAGTGTGTTGGAGATCCGACATCCATAGTTTCCCTAGAAGGGTTGGGATTTAATGAGAGTCTCTCATATGAGGAAATTCCGGTTGAGATTCTAGACCGGCAATTTAAGAGATTGAGAAAAAAAGAAATAGCTTCCGTAAAGATTTTGTGGAGGAATCAATTAGTTGAGGGTGCTACTTGGGAGGCCGAGGCCGATATAAAGTCCCGATATCCTCATCTATTTCCTTCTACTCCTATTCTAGCTTGAGGTAATGAGTTTCCTCTTGAGTTTTCCTTGTTTTGGGAGTCATGTGTTTTTATGTGTTTCAATGATTTCCTTATGATTATGCATGTTCATGAAAACTAGTATTTAGAAAGAAAATAAGTTTATATGATTAATTTTCCTCATGTTGTTGTGCAATGAGTATGAGTTGCCTATAGACTTCATGAGTTGAATTGATGAACATGAATTAGCTATGCTTTTTGAGAGTAAATTGCATAGAAGCTCCATAAGATTGTGTTGAACATGTTTTTAGCTTGGAGAAGGTAGTTCCTCCTTGAACATAAAAAATTTAGAGAAATTTTGAGAAATTTTGAGAATTCATGCATATTGTGTTGATAGGTGTAATTCCTACTTCCTTATGTTGCATTTGAGTATGATGAGTTTGGAGTTGATATTTCCTCTTTATTTATGTGCATTGCATGCATAATGGGCTGATAGAGTTAGTTCACCCCTCTTATGATGTTTTGAGAATGTCCTAGCTTGGAGTCGAGAGTTCCTCCTTGGTTATATGAATTGCATTGTTAGATTGGGTTGTTAGTTCCTCTCCTACTCTTTTAGAACAAGTTTAAATCTCATTCGAGGACGAATGATCCCAAGGGGGAGATATTATAACACCCCAGATCCAAAAGAGGGAAGCTAAGCAAAATTCAGCAACACTAGGTACCATCCATGGACCATGGGTTGAACCACGGACCGTAGGAGGGTCCGTGGATTGCCACCCTCATAATTTGTCCAAGCATGGACCACGATGGTAGTTAAAGACCGTAGGTGGGACCACACCCCATTGTCCAGTGGCCAGTCAACTGGCAAAAGTTTCTGACCAGACCACGGTGTGTAGGACGGACCGTAGGTCTATCCACGGTCTGTCGGTGGTGGTTCTATGGGTCAGAGCTGGCAGTTATTTTTCAGTGTCAGTTGGGTCTTTTCCTAATTAATTAGTTCCTATACTGCGTCGTTTTTCCTATATTTAGAACCCATATATAGTTCTTTTATTCACCCCATTTATTTCATTCTTCCAAATTCCCAAAAGAGAACCAATTCCTCTCAAATATTCTCTCTCTAAAAACCTGAAGAAGAAGAAGAAGTATTCACCTAGGGTTTCAAGCTAAGGATCCAATTTCTCCATTAAAGGCTAGCAATTGGAGTCAAGGTATGGTAGTCTTCATCTATGGATACCTTTAATCCATGGAGTCCCTAAATCTCTCTCTTTCAAATGGTAGAATTCCCCAATTAAGCTAGGATTTTCTTCAATTAGCATGGGTTCAAATCATTGATTTATTTAAATGCTTTAATTATGATCTTCTATGGATGAATTGATGAATTACAATGCTTTTATGATGAATTTCCCTATGAACCCATGTGATCCCTATGTTTTCAAGTTATGAACTATATGATGAAATCCATATCTAACCTATGTTTTCTAAGAGTTGGATTGAAATTGGGTTTTGACCACAAGGAGGTGAGTTATGGACGTATGCATTGTTTAATAAAATCTATGCAAATGCTTAGGGTGCTTTGAGAGTAAAGTACCAATTATGATGATATTGTGTTATGAAATGATATTCTCATTAAAACACAAACTAGAATGATATGAAAGGTTTTCTCACATAGAAAGGATTCTTAGGTTGAAAAGCTTTCTCACCTAAGTGAATCAAAGACTAGGATCTATCTTAATGAAACTAGCTTGAATTGGTTGTCCAAGGTCACCTCTTCATAAGTAATGAAGTCAAGTAAGAATGACTATTCCGTGGGAATTTATGCTTAGCACCGAGTGGATATTGACAATGAGATGGAAGCTCTCCCGTTAGTAGAGGCCGGGTTTCCAAAGTGATCTCATGAGATGGAAGCTCCCCCGTTAGTAGAGGTCGGGTTTCTAGTAGCAGTCTTTTTATTCCATAACTATGTACCCACATAAGTTGATTAGCTAGTGAATCCACTTAATCAGGAAGTTCAAGGTTCTACCTTAGTCAAGTAGAACACCTCTTTTTGGTGTAGGGTAGACACCGAATTCCATATTATAGCTCACATGGTCTCATGTCGGTTAAGGTTATTTACCCACAAGTAATAATGAACTAAGGTTACTCAAGGAGTATCAAGCATGAGTTCAAAGATGTTAACAAAGAAGTTAGCTTGCACTGACCAGGATTTATGATTTATGTTTTATTACTCTTTCATATGATGTTTTAATTATGTTTGCATGTCATGAAATGAAATGTCCCTTTTAGCATATTTTAAATGTTTTTATGCATGACTATCATACTTAGTGCATTTTTGTACTAACAGATACTCTTTCCTACATTTTTTCCAATATAGGGTCTGATATTCGGGGTTGACAGTTTTGTGGCTAGAGCTTGGATTTTATTGTTCCTGTGCTTGGTGAGTCCTCATGTTTCGAGGACGGATTTAATTGTTGAGTTTTTTTTCATGTATTTCCACTTTTGAATGTGATGTATATGCTAGGCCCAAATTTTATTTTATTGTACTAGACGGGTATGTTGAGACATGAGTTTAGACTTCCGCTTTCTTTTATAAAATGATTTGGACTTGGACTATTGTTTTACTCTTATTGTTCTATTTCTTATGTTATGAGAGCTAAGTGGCTTGTATGGAGTTCTTCGGAGTTCTATATGCCATGTTACATCTAGGGGGTACCTCTAGGTCGTGACAAGTGATGATTCCGCCCCATTCATCATAACCACTATGCCTTAATTGGAATCCATCAACCAGACTCCCAATCGTGCAAGTCTGTGCACATCCTTTGCTAACTCTTTCTTGCCTTCCTCAACACGGGAAGTACTGCCCATAGACAACCTGCTCAAAGCATTAACAATAACATTAGCCTTACCTGGGTGATAGAGAATACTCATGACATAATCCTTGAGTAAGTCCAATCACCTCTCTATCTAAGATTAAGCTCTTTCTTACTGAATACATACTGAAGACTCTTGTGATTGGTGAACACATACACATGAACACCATAAATATAGTGACGCCATATTTTCAAAGCAAATGCTACACCAACCAACTCTAAATCATGGGTTGGGTAATTCCTCTCGTGAATCTTAAGTTGCCTGGAGGCATAAGCTGTAACCTTTCCATTTTGCATCAACACACAACCCAGTTCAACTCTGGATGCATCACAATACAGAACAATACCTTGCGTATCTTCTGTAAGGTCAACACTGGGGCAGTAGTCAACCTAGTTTTCAATTCGTGAAAGCTTTTCTCACAAGCTTCACACCATTGAAACTTAACTGTTTTTGAATCAACTTAGTCAATGGGGATGAAATAGATGAAAACATCTCAATAAATCTTCTATAATAACCATCCAACCCCAAGAAACTCTTAATATCAGTTGGAGATATGGGTCTAGGCTAGTTCTGCACTGCCTCAATGTTTGAGTGTCAACTTAAATCCCATCACCAGAAACAATGTGGCCTAAGAATGCCATAGACTCAAGCCAAAATTCGTATTTGGAAAATTTAGAATACAACTCCTTATCCCTTAGTTTGGAGAGCTACTATGAGATGACTAGCATGATCCTTCTCATTCCTCTAATAAATCAGAATATCATCAATGAATATGATAAAAACATATCAAGATAGGGCTTAAACACTCTGTTCATAAGGTCCATGAACGTTGTAGGAGCATTAGTCAAACCAAAAGACATAACTAGAAACTCTTAATGACCATAGCAGGTCCTGAAAGATGTCTTTGGAATATCACTCTCTCTTACTCCCAACTGATGATAGCCAGATTTGAGGTCTATCTTAGAAAAACAGGTGGCACATTGAAGTTGATCGAAAAGATCATCAATCCTCGGAAGTAGATACTTATTATTGATAGAAACCTTGTTCCACTGACATAATCTATAAACATTCTAAAAGAACCATATTTCTTTCTCACAAATAAGACCGGAGCACCCCAAGGTGAAACACTTGGTCGAATGAAACCTCTATCTAGCAGGTCTTTCAACTGCTCTTTTAATTCTTTTAATCTAGTTGGAGTCATTCTATATGACAGAATAGAGATAGGACAAGTATCATGAAGAATATCTATACCAAAGTCTAGTTTTCTTTCTGGAGGTACTTCGAGAAGATCATCTGGAAAGACCTCTGGAAACTCACTCACAACTGGAACTGATTGAATATGTGGTGTCTCAAAACTAGAGTCATTAACTCGGACTAAGTTATTGATGCACCCCTTGGAAACTAACTTTCTGGCCTTAAGGTACAAAATAAAATGACCCTTGCACTGCTGAACTACTCCTCCACTCAATAATTGACTCATTAGGAAACTGGAACTTAACTACTCGAGCCCTACAATCAACTCAGGCATAACAGGCATGAAGCCAGTCCATACATAGAGTAACATCAAATTCTTCCAAATTATCTAACTCATCTAAGCCATCCATGGTGTCCTTGAGATTGACAGAAATAGTACAAGTACGATAAGTTGCTCAATAAGGATATCAAAATTCATAGCAACATAAGGAGTCAGAAAAGACAGACTCGCACCTGGATCTAGCAATGCATAAACATCAAAAGTAAAGACTTTGATCATACTAGTGACAACATCAGGTGAATTCTCTTTATCTTGGCGACTGGTGATAGTATACAAACAGTTTGCCCCTCCACCTTACCCCGAAGTAGCTCCTCTAGGTGCAACTCTCTCTGGCGGAACCACTGAAGAAGATTGGGCTCTATTGCCCCTATTACTATTACCCTGCCTATATTTCAAGCACTCTCTCATAAAGTGACCTTCTTGACCACACTTGAAGCAACCAATAGAGCCATCATGACACGCTCATGGGTGGTTCCTGCCATACTTAGCACATACAGGAGTCCCATTACCTCCTTGTGCCATACTACCTTGAAACTGTGGAGGTCTAGCTCTGAAGTTCTTAGAATTCTTATCCTTGAACTCACCTCTGTTCCTTGGTGTAGGTGTACTAGAAGACGATGGAGTAGGTCTATTTGACTTTTGTTGAAAAGATGACCGGTTTGCATTACTCTTCTGCTGTCCGTACTCATTTCCTTTTCCTGTTGTCTTAACCTTCTTATTTCAGAACTCTTCTCTATCTCTCAGCTTATCTTTCTCAACCTGTTGCACATAGATCACCAGCTTTGCTATGTCCATGTCCCCTATCAACGTCGCAACCTTACCCTCTTTGCTGGACAGACAAGACAATCCTAACACAAACAAGCTCATCCTGCTTCTCATATGAGCAACCATCTTCGGAGCATAGCGGGACAGTTGATTGAACTTGACTCATGCACACTTATGGATTCCTGCTTAAGAGTGAGGAATTCTCTTACCTTTGCCTCTCTCAGTTCACGGGGAAAGAAACGCCCCATGAGGGCCTCTTCAAACACAACCCAACTCACAATTGGTGCACCCTCATCTCTACTCTTCTTCCATAGATCATACCATACTCTAACAACACCCTTCAATTGGTATGCAACTAATTTCACTCGCTCAACATAAACAACATGCATAACCTCAAACACTTTCTGAAACTCTTCCACAAAGTTTTTCGGATCCTCAGTGACACTTGAACCGGTAAAATCTGGAAGATGATTCATCAAGAACTCACGAATTCTGGATATATTAGCCACATCCTACCGATTTCTTCTTTGTTGCCCAGCTTGGTTGGTCACCACTTGACTCAACATCCGGATAGCATCCTGGAACTCACCATTAGTAACCTCTCCTTCGGGTTGCACTTCTGGTGCATTGGGGACCTCTTGATCCTAACATTCTTTCTAGCAGGATGACCTAGAACATCTCTTCGTGAAGGTATGATGTGAAAGATACGTGCAAGTATGAATTAGAGAGAAACTTTATATAGTTAAACTCTTTCGCATGAAAAGAGTATGAAAGAAGTGAGATAGTTCCTAAATGTTGTAGCCTACTAATTACAGATTTGGTGCACTTCACACCGAAAATAAGGACTCTACATACACGGCTTCATAGACACCCTAGGACTCTTATACTCTCTGCTCTGATACCAAGTTTTTCACGCTTCGAGTCTACACCCAGGATGTAGTCAACACTCGAGAACTATTGTTGGCCACAAGTGAACCCTTGGTCTGGCTCAACTCTTAGCGGAAGACTTACTCAACAACAAATAAACTCAATGAAAAGATTTAACTCAATATCTCAAATAGATAAACTCAGAATAGTTTAATGAAACATTCAAACTAGCCCCAAGGGAAACTCAAGTCTAGAACATTAACAACTGAAATGAAAAAGACTCATAAACTACTATTGTATATCTATGAAGCCTCTCATACTATGAGGGATGTCGGGGTAATACCCTTGGTTATCCTAACAAACTGCAATAGATGAAGATAAATAAGGGATTCTCCAAAGCAAGGAGGCTCACCAAACAACTTTGGAACTGCAAATGGTATCAACGAATCGTCATTTGATAACCATGATCTCTTGTATCTGCATAATGAAACGATGCAGGCCAAATGACATCAATACATTGAATGTACGATCATGTAAGGGGAATACTGAACATAGCATAAAAGCTTGAACTTGGAAAGAAGGAAACATACTCACCTCGACGTACTCATGGATACTCAATGCAGTATAAAACAACAATAAAAGTGCAGGTTACATAAAGCATTTAAAAAAGTAGATAACAACTCAATGTTTTTAAAAATACAATAATAACTCAGTTTGTATGTAAAGATACAAAATAACTCTGTTTGGGAGACTCTCTATCCGACAACCATCACTATGAGCTATGTGATGATACAACATTTCGCCCACGCTGCCAGAACAGTTCTATACCTTGCCAGAGTATAAGACATCCTCAAATAAGTGGATCCACTAAGCTATGCTTAAAAAACAATAAGGAATCATCTAAAAAGTATGACCCTTTCTACGCACGCTGACTACATGGTTTATGAGAACTTTGAGTTGTTTGAACTCGTCCCATATCGGTGCTCAATACTACTCCCAAAATATAACTCAGTTCATATGTTTAAAAATATTTCCTCATCCTCAATCTGTGAAATTATTGCTCAAAAGGTTCTCTTAAAAGATATCATACTCAAAAACTCCTCATGAACTCATTAGGAAATTGATGTTTCCTCTTATTTTAAATGTAAAAACATTTACTCTTGGGACTACTTAGTTCCCATATATTCATTTTAAAAAAACAAACTCAACTCTCCTCGTCCTCAAACTCAAGTAATCAAGTCTTAAACACGTTTTAAAAAAATGTAAAAGACTTCTCAAAATGACTCGAAAGAACTCTCAAAATTCTACTCTTAACTCTACCTTGAATTTGAATTATGAATTCAAGGGTTATGATTCATTCTACGAAGGATTTCTCGATGTTTAGGTGTAGTTTAGAGTAGTTAGAATCGGAAAGGAGTAAAGGTACACCTTAAAAAAACTCAGACTGGTCATACGATGGAAATAGTACGGGGGCAGGCGACCCTGGTGCACTGAGTGGTGCGGGGAGCCAACCGCTAAATCGAAGAGGGTTCTTCCTGGCGTACTGCTGGTGCGACATGCCATCTCTCTGCTCAGAAAACCCGACGAATTTTGTTTCTCATTTTCTGACCATAATTCACCTAAAACTGAATGGTTTCTTTCAAACACTCTTAGATTCAAATACCCAACATAAGTAAACGAAAATCAAATAAAAAACAACCCTCAAACTCCTAACAAGAAATCATCAAACTCATCATTAATGATTTAAGAACAAAACCACAAGAAACTCCAAGAAACTCATCAAGAACTCAAATCTTTCAACCTTAAGAACGAAGTTACGAATTTAAAATCACATGATTGGCGTGTGGGTGAACGAACCCAACACTATGAGAGCTTACATACCTCTTAGGGGTCAACCCTTGGAGAAATTCCTCGACAAATCTCAAGAACCTTGACAAACGCTTTGAACCTTTCCTCTTTTCAACTCTTGAACTCTTCTCAAAGCCCTAAGCGTATTTTGGATTGTCAAAATTGACCCAAATTAGTTTGGACACCTAAAATGTTACTAAAAATAGTTAAAGCTGAAGGCGTAAGGAACAGACCAAAATACCCCTCATTAATTCGGGTAACTTTCCTTAACTGGACAGACTGACTTCAAATTGGCATATCTTCCTCACCCGAACTTGAAATATAGCAAACTCAGTGGCGTTGGAAAGAGGATTCAAAGACCTTTCATTAATATCTTATGGGCTACCTAACACATCCTGTACGGAAATTTATGATTGCTTGAAGTTGACGCAAAACTCACAACTTAAGCTTAACTTGTACAAATCTCAAATTGGCTCTTTCCAAATTAGTTCTTTCTATTTTTAGCTCTTTCTAAGGCGGGATGTTACGTTAAGACTGAAACACTAAAAAATAGATTAATGACAAATTTTAAAATTTAAAATTAAATTGTGTATTTAAGTGTAATAAATAAGGCCGGATGAATTTTTAGTAACTCCATTGGTTGACTACATGAATTTTTACTTTGTTGATGAGAGTTTCATTTCCCGTAATCTCCTTTCCCTTTTTCTTACCCTCACTTTTCAAAAGAAATAAGAAAAAAATAATTCTTACCAATGTTGACGAATGATGAGAGAAATCAAAACCTTAGAACTCTTAGCATATATTTTCTCTAGGGGTGACAAAATCTAACCCAACCCGTCCAACCTGCTCAACCTGTCCAACCTGCTCAACCCGTTTAAAATTGGGTTGATATGTAACCCAAATTTCCTCATGAAAAATCTTGTCAATTTTTTAATTTTTTTTTTTTCAATTTGATATGTTGTATATATATAGCCATAATAAATTTTAAAAGATTATTTTATTAGGTACTAAATTAGTTTAAGAGAACAAATAAAATAATTAAGCTTACTAAAAATTAGGTTGGGTTGGGTTGGGTCTTGACCCGTAGTGTAACCCATTAGCTAACACATTTTGATCCAACCCGTTGGGTTGGGTTGGGTCTTGACCTGATTGCTATCTTAACCCATTATGACCCGTCCAAATTTGACCCAACCCGCCCAATTGTCACCCCTAATTTTCTCTTACTATAAATTTTTAGGACCCCTAAATTTTTAAAATAGATATTTTTTCATATAATATATTTTAGGACTCCTTAATTTTATTTTTTCCAAAATCTCGTAACATATATTTTATGACTCCTTAATAATTAATTCTCCTAATATCTCTTACCATATATACTTTTCATAAATGTTTAAATTTTTTTTTCTCTAATCATATATTTTAGGACTCTTTAGTTTTAAAATATTATAAAAATAATTATATAATAATTTGAGGAAAATTTTAAATGAAAATTTATATATAATATAATTTTTAAATGAAGGTATAAAAAATGGGATAAGACACAAGTGCCCCCCTTGACTATGACCGAAATTCCAGAGAAATACCTAAACTTAACTAGGGTCCTATTCCCTCCCCCACAAACTCATTTTTTCATATTTTTGTGCAGATTTTGTGCTGACGTGGCACCTTCAACCACCCAAGTTGGTTGTGTTTGTACACACACCTGGCACGTGTGTATTTTTTTTTAAAAATATTATTATTTTCGTTATCTTGTATTTAAATTAAGTAAATACAAATATTCTTTTTGCCTTGTAGCTGAACTTTTTTTTACCTTCATTCATTATTTTTTTTCTTTTCTTTTTCTATTGATTTTATTTGCTCTTTTTATTTTCTTTGCCTTTCCTTTTGATTCAATTTCAAATATTATCCCAAATGTCTTGTATTTAAAATAAGTTAATTTCAAATGGATATCAAAATAAATGGAGAAAATAAAATAAAACATAAAAATATCAAAACGTTAAAATTAAATGACACTTTTAATTTTTTTTTTTTTAAAAAAACACATATAATTTTTTTAAATAATTAAAAGTAAAAAGATAAGAAATAAATGAAATAAAAAAAGTATAACGTGAGTAAGAAATTAAAATAAATATTTACAAAAAACAAATGAAAATAATTAACTATATATAAGTTTTAATATTAATAAATATGTGTACTAACTAATTATAAAGTTATCAATTAAAAAATTATATATTTCCAATTTGTTTGCTCATCACTTGCCTTCAAGAGAGTGTACACTCTCTGCGCACTTGCCACGTGTGTACTATTTTTTTTAAAAATGTTATTATTTTCGTTATCTTGTATTGAAATTAAGTAAATACAAATATTCTTTTTGCCTTGTATCTAATATTTTTTTTTACCCTCATTCAATGTTTTTTCTCTTTTATTTTTGTATTGATTTTATTTACTCTTTTTGTTTTCTTTGTCTTTTGATTCAATTTCAAATATTATTCCAAATGTCTTGTATTTAAAATAAGTTAATTTCAAATGAATATCAAAATAAGTGGAGAAAATCAAATAAAACATAAAAAATCAAAACGTTAAAATTAAATGACACTCTTTAATTATTTAAAAAAAATACATATAACTTTTTAAAAATAAATAAAAGTAGAAAGATAAGAAATTAATGAAATAAAAAATTTTAACGTGAGAAAGAAACTAAAATAAATATTTACAAAGAAACAAATGAAAATAATTAAATATATAGAAGTTTTAATATCAATAACTATGCGTACTAACTAATTATAAAGTTATCAATTAAAAAATTACATGTTCCCAATTTGTTTACTCATTACTTGCCTTCAAGAAAGTGTACACTCTCTCTATGCGATGTCAGCATTTATGTTGTATTTATTCCATTTTAAATTAGTTTAGAGGGTAATAGGACCCCAGTTAAGTTTATGTATGTCTCTGAAATTTCGGTCATAGTACTCTAGGGGGTACTTATGCCTTATCCCATAAAAAATTGATCAATTTCATACTTTTAAGGTAATAGAGATTAAAAACACTGAGGAAATTTTTTTTAAAATTCAAAATTTAGGTTAGTATTGATTCATTTTATCTTATTTGATTTTTAACAAATGAAAAATGGAACTACTAAAAGAAGAGTTAAGATAAAATATAGAAGAAGAAAGGAGTATCGGAGAGTAGAAAAGAAAAGAAAAAAAGAACATAAGTGTGACAATAAGGAAAGGGACTATCACACCCTGAGCCTACACCCTGGATGTGGCTAACAGTCGAGAACCATTGTTGGTCTCCAAGAAAACCCTTGGCATGGCTGGCTACTTAGCGGAAGACTTACTCAAGCGATAAAAGACTTAAAAATAGAATTTTATGTCCATTTAAACTCAAAGTAATTACTCAACTCAAACTGTCTGTAAAATACTCAATAACATAAGTATAATAGTTTTCAAAAACATCTTATGGAAAAGTAAATACCGAAAGACTCCCCAACTCTATCTATCTATGAAACATCTATTACTCAAGATTGATATCGAGACAAGACCCATGACATGTCAAGACACTTACTAGAAAATAAATGTGAAGTCCCCCGAAATACAAGGAGGATCACCCAATCTGTTTGAGATGCAAAGTGATCTCAACGAAATTCTTGTTGATGATCCTAAACACATGTAACTGCATCATAATAAGGTGCAGGTCGAATGACATCAGTACATTAAATGTACGAGTATGTAAGAAAAGCTTAATGCATAAATAACTGAACTGATAAGACTGGAAGAATACTCACCTTAACTCAACTCAAATACAAGAGAAATAATAAGAGATGCAATATTTAAAGCTTCATAAATAGAAGATATTAACTCAAGGATGTATATGAAAATACAATAAAATACTCTTACTCTTATTTTGTAGATTCTCTAACCGACAACCATTACTATGAGCTATGTGATGATACAACGTCTCGCCCACGTTATCAGAACTGTCCAATACCTTGTCGGGGTATAGAACACCTCAACTCAGTAAGGAGTTGTCTAAGTACGATCCTTTACCATGTTGTCTGAACTCATCTCTATATAGGTGCTCAATACTACTCCCAATAAATATATGTACTCATGCTCTAGTAGAAATACTCTTTCTCTGTTTTGAGGTAATTACTCAAAATAACATTTTAAAAAAGGTAATTGCTCTGAAATATCCTGAACTCATAAACTCTTTTTAGAAATCAAAGTTTCTCTTTCTCAATGCAAAAAAGTTACATTTGGGAATACTTAGTTCCCTTATATTCTTTCTCAAACATGTATAAAACTCTTGTCAAAACTCATCTTTATTTTCTCAGAAAATTAGTTTAAGATCATTGTTGGTTAAAAAAGGATTCTCAATACTAACTCAATAAAAACTCTTGAACCTTTCTCTTAAACTCACTTTAGTTTTGAATGTGCATCAAGACATGTGATTAGGATATGTAGGGATTTTCAAAGGAAAATGGAACATGTAGGACCTTAATATAAGGAAGGAAAGTGTGGCCTTAACATAAAAGAATACATGTTGGATGAAACAAGGAGAGATTGGCCCTGCGACCCCTGGCGCAGGCGCCAGACCTTGAACTTTAGAAGTTAGGCTTGGGCGTATTCCTGGCGCGCCGCCCTAGGCCCTGAACTACTGATTGCCAGCCTTGGCGCGCCACCCCAGGCCCCTCCCCAAGACCCCGACGAATTTTCAAGCTTAAATTAGGACCCCAAATTAGTTTAGAATTGGGAAATTATTCCTAAACTCTTCTTGTTACTCAAACCCAAAACCAATACATGAGAACTTTCATACAATTCCTGTAGAAAACATAATTTTACTAAATCAATAGGGTTTATGTGATACTAAGCATGAACAACACTATAAGATTTCACAAAACAAAAGAATCAAAACCTTAATTGTTAAAGAATCGAATTCAATATCAAGAACTACGAATGGATGCTTTAGATGTAACAATTTCTTGACTAGATTAAGATGTAGGGCGTGAGGACGAACAAGTCCAACACTGTGAGAAGTCTTACATACCTGGAAAGAACAAAGGTTCTTGGCAAAATTGATGGAAACTTGACTAACACTTGAACCCCAGCTTTTTCTCCTCTTGAAACCTTGCTCTAATTCCTCTAAGTGTTAAAGAACGTGAAAAATAATTTTAACACTACCCAGACCTTTAATTAGGTGAAGAAAAATGTGGTGAGGCTTAGTAGGGATGGGAATAGACTAAACTACCCTTCTAAAAATGATTGAGGTTCCTTAAAAGAGAGGCTTCACTAAAACGAGCATATCTTTTTACTCTGAGCTCGAAATTAAGCAAACTTGGCGGCGTTGGCAAGAGGACTCAAAGTCCTTTAATTTGATAGGTCAAGGGCCAACTAATTCTTTATGTGCTAAGAGATATGATTTTTTGAAGTTGACCCAAGTAAAATCTCATATTGAAACTCAATAGGTAAGAAAGCTTTCAACTCAACTTTATGCTAGGGGATTCTAGTGACCTTCATTTATATCTAGGATCATTCCCACACTCAAGAATGTACCTTAACACCTAAATTTTTTAGAATCAATCTTATTCACAAATAAAGAATGGTTCTAGTCTTAACTTGAAAATTTTCCAGGTGTTACACGGACCCACAAATACATTTGTCAAAAAAAATGGGGCTCTCACACAACTATTATTTGTTGTGCCTTAGTCATCATAGAATTTGGGGTAAAAAAGAGTCGGTCAGTCAAAGTCCCAAGAAACTCATGGATTAATATACAAAAAATTGAGAAAATCTTGAATTTTCTCAAAGAAATAAAATATAACTTCTTATTTATTGCTCAAAAAGGGACGCAATACATAGGATCAAATCCATATAACTTATAAGAGTTGAATTGCCAGGAAGAACAAGAAGATTTGTTGAATGGGAGAATAAGCTGTAAATCTTAGTTCTAAAAAATGAGTAAATCAGTAAAGATCAAAGAACGATTTCATCTCTTACTGTTCACTTCATTTTGCACACTACCAAATTTTCGCGGCTATAAAATTTGATGGATCGTCATCTTTATTGACCCTTGCATCACAAAATCGGACTAGTTCATATCATTATGGATAAAATGTTAAAGTTTAAAGTTAAATTAAATGAACTACTGAGGAAATATTGATATAAAATGGAACGGAAGAGCAATTTTTATTTCCTCATATTAAAGTTCCACTTTACATAATTCCGTTGTTGAAGAAGTTTAGCAATAGAGTTCTGTTGTTTAGTGATAGAATTTGTCTGTTCCAGTTTATTTTGTAGTACAATCTGAAAGTGTAGAGTGGGGTTGAATTGATCCTTTTTACTTTTCTTAGTTAACTAACTGTTTTAGCAGTGGACTAGATAACAATTAACAGTAAAGCAATAAGTGAAGTGTAATAAGGAAATTCAACACCTGATGTTTTTATACTGGTTGGAATTCATAATAGATCTTACTCCAGTTCCCTTGGATTGCAAGAGTGTTCTCTTCTAGCTTTGTTATATTGAAGTGGTTACAAGTATAGATGCTAAATCTACCATCAACTCTATCTTTTTCTTTCTTTTCAATCTTTTGATACAAGGCCTCACCAAACTAATTTTCTCTTCTTTATTTTTTTTGGTTACTCAGGAATTCACCCAGAAGAACAATGTTTGCTAAAAGTAGAAGAGAATTGCAGGAAGGTTCAGTCGTCAAGTATGTTGATCTTCTACAACTTCTTACTTTTTTATAGAGACAATGAAGGCTTTTATGAAGATAAAGGCAACCCAAGAGATTTGATCGATGAAAAAGGAAAGGGAATCATATGTCCAGGAATAAGACAAAGTCTAAGTAAACTTTGGTAATGATCTGTTAGAAAATAACATATACAACGGAAACATTCCAGAATCATACATCTTGCATGAATATAGACAACAATCACAAATACGTATCACATACAAAGTATGCTGAAAATTAACTCAGGATTACCTTTTGAAGCGTGTGTAGATATCTTGAAGCAAATCCGACTCCAGTTCCACGGTCTTCTACAGTGATCCCAAATTAACAACTGAACTCTCTCAATACTTGGGTGGACAAGTATCGTATATAATATTGAATTCTTCCTAGGTTGGAAGAATCCCTGCTTATAGAGATTTTTTCCAAGTCCAAAAATGAGTCCTTTTCTTTCAAGAAGAAAGAAACACACGTTTCTTCTCCAAAATAAAAGACACACTGCTTTTTTTATTTTTTCCTAGAAAATAGGATTCTGAGTTGTAGTTAAATATGGGCATGGGAGGGACCACTGAATTAATTACTGAGGCTTCCTATTATGGAAATAATTCCAAATAATTCATTTGAATTATTCTTACCATAACACTACAAGAAAATGGTGAATTACATAGGGATTTTCCTGGGGATTAGTATGAAATTTGTAGGAAAATAATTTTTCTGCAGATTTTCATACTAATCCCCAGGAAAATCCCCATGTAATTCACACTTTTCCTGTATAGTAATAAATTACAAATCATTCCACTAGAAATTCGTAATTGCACTCCTCTATTTATATTTCGAAATTCACCATTAAACACTTATGTAATTCTCCATAGAGTTAGTGCTTGCTTGAACACGATTTGCTAGTTTGACAACCACCTTAATGATATGTCTAGCTTTAGATGAATCTTGGCCACATCAACACAACACCTATTTCCTTTACATTGTCCCTGATTTTTTCCATAGTCTGTTTGAGATTGTCTATCTGAAAGTGAGAGGAGAGAGCAAGATCTTCAAGAGATTCAAACTTACCTTCCATCTCTGAGACTTTGGTAAGAATGTCTTCTAACATTTTAGAATCAAGAGAGTGGGATGACGGAGGATTTGAGGAGGATGGAATACTGGGTATGTCCTGGGTAACAACACAAATAACATTTAAATCGGTTTTGAGGACCCAAGAGTTGTTAGAACGAGTGTACCCCATACTACCGAAAACCTTAGAGTTATAACATTGTTCGACCAAAACAAGAGGGATATCAGAATGTGAGTGATAATCATATCATACGAAAGACAGGAAGGGTTAGAGGCAGATTCTAGCATAAACTTAGGATAAAAGAGGACAACTTGATTTTGCATCTGAAAAGGAGATAGAAAGTGAGAAGATTGTCATGAATCGTGTCGTGAGAGTAGAATGAGATCTAGCACGAGGAATGAGCGTTATAGCGATAATATGTGTTATAACTCAAGTTTTGAAGGAAACATCTTTGGGGCCTAGTTGAGAAGGCAGATTTGCAGAGGCGTCCAAGACAATTTCGTTTTTGGCATCTTCAAACGAGACATCAAAATCAGAGGCTATGAGTTCTTTTAAGGAACATCAAGACCAACACAATGAATTTCAAAAATGGCATCAAAGATTTCACAATCAAGAAAAATGTATTCGCGCAACACTAGGGTTACTAATTCTCGTGTCTTAAAAGACCTGAGACTAGCATAGAACAGCCAGACAATAGGTTCATACACAATATGATAAGTAGAATAAAATATGTTAGTTCAGCCCTGATATTAAAAGAGTTCTTTAATAGGACAGTTAAGAGAAAACAACAGATTTAAATCAACGATCCTGCCATGTACGATTATTTTAGGCTTGAGAGAGTGGAAGAGGGACTCATTAGAAGAACTCCAGAAGTTTGTTTTCATGTCCAAAGAGCTTTCAACATCAAATTTACATTTTTTTCTTTGAATCTTCAAAAGTGTCACCAAACCCAAAATGCTTGCGAGAGAGAGGTCGCAAGGAATCAGATGAAGCAGTAAGAGAGGGATTTTTAGAACCAGCAGAATCGATCGGAACTAGGGAAGATGTTATGACTTTTCATTTGTTCCTAGAACTATTTCGAGTGGGTTGAGAGGAAAGTTTGTGAGATTTAGCCATGGTAAAAAGTAGTTTTTGTAGTAGAGATAGTGTCACACCCCGAGCCTACACCCTAGACGTGGCTGACACTCAGAACTATTGCTGGTTCCAAGAGGACCCTTGGCCTGACTTACTACTATACTGAAGGCTATTACACATATGCGAAAGCTTTTAAAAGATGAACATGCAATAACTTTAGAAACAAACTTAAATACTTTATTTAAGGATTTGAAAATTTGAACAATATATATATATATATATATATATACAATGCTGAAAGTTATAACTAGACTAACTCATCTATGAAACTTGATAGATTACTGAAACAAGACCCAGTCCACCTGAATACTTTGCTAACAATATATATCAATTACCAATACTCAAGATGATTTGAAGCCTTCTGAAAGCAAGGAAGTCTTACCAAAACTGGATGAAAGTAGTATTAACGATGTGTCTGCTATCATGAGTGATATCTTGTAACGACCTATTCCCGCCGTTAAAGAAATGCCAACGGGGGAAAATTTGGGGCCGGAAAACTTTTTTGTAGTATTTGAATTTTCCCAACCTAGTCCAGATTTGGATGAAATTAGAGTCATTAAGGTGTAGGGAAATCTTGTAACAATCCGGTGAATTATTTATGATTTTGATTACATGAGTAGTTAGATAACTTCGTTAAGGAACCCGTACGACTTTACGGAATTAAATTCGGGTGAGTAGAACTCCCGTAATCGATCTTAGCGTAAAGTGTATTTTCTGAGCGTCATTGGTTAGAGGTGTGTTATGAAATGGGGGTCTTGGAATTCTTTAAATTGCTCACTGGTTCATGCAAGCCACCTTGGAGGGAGTTTTTGCCGCTCTGACAGGGCCGCTACAGAAGGGTGAGGGCTGCTGTGGCGGGTTCAACGTGACTTAAAGTTGTAAGCAAACTCCTAAATGACCTTATTTTGCACTTTTTGATTTTTAGAGCTAAGGAACGAACCCTCGGAGACTCCTAACAGTTTTCCACCATTCTTGAGGCTAAATATAAGCTTTTTACTCCTCGAATCCATTTTTCGATCCGTAGAACGTAATAGAATGGGTAATTAATGATGAGGGAGGGTTTTGATCTAGATTCTATGGTGGAAACAACCCTATTTTTGATACTTGGGGATTATTGGTATGATGTAGGGTTCATAGAATTGTTAGAAATTTGGGTAATTAGTGATTATTTATTGATTCTCGTATTTTATTGATTGTTTGTAGACCAAGAACAAGCGGAACAAATCCGGAAAAGGAAGGATCATGTTTCTTAGGGTTTCAAGCTTGTTTTGAGGTAGGTAATGGTTGTGATTCTATGATTGTGTGATGTATGTTTGTTCTTGCTTTATTATGATACTTGTATGTATATGAATATTGTATTATTGATCACACTTGTTGTAAATGAGATAGAGGAATGATGAATGCCATGAATCATGATTTAATTGTATGATCTTGAGAATGTACTTGTGATTGTGATTGTGGTGCATTAAATGGATCGGTTGCCACGTTCCAACATAACTAACTTGGATTGGTTGCCAGATTTTGACATAACAATGGGATCGATTTCCACATTCCGACATATTTATTGGATCGGGTACCACGTTCTGGTATGCTAACAGTTTGGGTTAGGGTTCCATGAGAGGACCAATGACTTGTCATAATTGTGTATCTTTAGAAATATGAAGTTGTTCGTTGTTCATAAATGTTGATAATATTGTTACGTTCGATATATGCATGTGATTATATTATTGTAATGACTTATGCATGTTGCACTTAGTGGGATAGCCGTGTGATCCTACCAGTACACTGTGGTTGTTTATTGATACTGCATTTGCTCTTATTTTTGTTGAGTACAGGGCATCTTCAAGTGACTATTGACATACCTCTCTTATGAGATGTAACGACCCGAACCATTGTTAATTAGGAGAGACAAAAATCCGAGAAACAATCTGGGCCATTATCCCGCCATAGCGGGCTAGGTGCCGCTAGGGCGGCGACGCCACAGCGGGGTAAGCTAGTGCCACAACGAGATAGGCGAGACAAAATGTAAATTACGAGAAATCCTATTTTATCCATCTTCCTAAAATACCTAAATAAGTTGTAAAATACCCTAGAAACCTCAGAAAAGCTGCTTTAAGCTTGTAAAGGAATGAGAAGGAGATTTCTAGCATGAGGATGGTGATATCTTGCGGATTCTTTGTCAAATCCACCGTTGAGAAGGCCAGAAAACCAGAATCAAAGTTAAAAACTCTGTGCAACTGCTTGGTGCCTATGTAGTCTATGTTTTATGAATTGAGTAGTTATAAATCTGTGCTTACTACGTAATATATGTAAATCAATGGTAGGGCTTATGAGTAGACCTTCGTGCCTTAGTGAATTTCATGGGTAATTTCTAGAAATCGAAGTAATTGGGTTCACGCCTTGAGAAGAGAAATTGATGACTTGCTAGGGCTTCTAGAATTTCTATCTTGGAGAGAATTGTTTCAAGAATAAGAATAGGAAATCATAAATGGAACTAGAATTATGAATCTATGCTAGATCGTAAATTGGAGTGATTGAATTGAGGATTTATGATGAATTGTGATCAAACCCTATAAAGAAGCCTTAGATGATGAACTATTGCTAAGTATGGTCGAATTAATGATTACATGATATGAGTTGGTGAATAGTTCATTGTGAAGGTGGTGATTCTATGATTGTGTGATGTATGTTGTTCTTGCTTCATTATGATACATGTATGTATATGAATGTTGCATTGTTGATCACACTTGTTGTAAATAAGGTGAATGAATTATGATTTCCATGAATTCATGAATTAAATATATGACCTTGAGGATATACTTGCAATTTTGATTGTGGTGTGTGGAATTGGATCGGTTGCCACGTTCCGACATAACTAACTTTGGATCAGTTACCACGTTCTGGCATAACTAACTTGGATCGGTCGTTCCGGCATAACTATTGGATCGGTTGCCACGTTCTAGCATAACTATGGGATCGGTTGCCACATTCTGGCATAATTAACTGTTTGGGTTTGGGTTCCATGAGAAGACCGATGATGTGGCATAATTGTGTGACTTGAGAATTGTGTTCGTTGTTTGTAAATATTGTTGATATTTTATTTACTCGATATAAACTTGTGAGTATATAGTTGAATTGACTTATACATGTTGAACTTGTTAGATATAGTGGAAGGGCAAAGTGTTCAAGGGGCAAGTAATGGATAGTAAGGGTTGTTCGTGTGTGGTAACGGCGAGAAGTAGAGGTAGCGTGGGTGATGAAATATGCTTAGTGGATTTCACTTGGGGGAAATAGAATGGGTTTAGTGTCAAAGTACCTTGATGTAGTGTATTATGTGACTATGGTTGGGTAATGTGACGAGGAAGTAGGGGTATGACGTGAACGGTTAGTTGAAATGTTGGTGGTTGTATTTGGGGGAATTTCTCTATGTTTTAGAATGGTTAGGCTATGATCAAGTACCTGGTAGGTAGGTTGATGGAGAAGGATGCTAATAGTCAGAATACTAGTGTATATTAAAGGTATTTCAAGAGTGGGTAAAGGTGGAGAAACGAGTGTTCATTTCATGATCTTACTAGTTGGTTTCTTATGTATGTGGTGGGCATCAGGTTGACCGATGATGCCTACCAGTACGCGTGTTTTGTACTGATACTACTCTTGCTATGTTTTTTGACGTAGTCTGGATGCAGGATTGGTGACGTTTCATTAGGTGAATACGAAGAAAATCTCCAGCAACTTCTATTCTTCCTTCCACATGGTAGGATATGTGTCCTTTATTTAATTTTCCAGTTGAACTCTTAGTAGCTCTTGTACCTGTTTAAACTAGATCCATGGGAGTTGTTTAAATTACTTTACAAGTTTAACGAATAGTGTGCCTAAAGATATTATTTATAAAATCATAGTATTATCTTATTTATTTCTATTTTCTTAAAATTTTCCGCATGTTTAACTAATTAGGATATGAGGGTTCTCCTACTTAGGTGTTAGAGTAGGTGCTCGCATGGCCCGGTGGGTTGGGTCGTGACAGGAGATCAGTGATCGTTCAAATTAAAAGGTGAGCCAATTCTTTCGGGCTGCCATTGGTTCTCTTTCGTCTATGTCTACCATTTAAGACATAAACTTTTATTCTAGTTGGTTGATTAGTTCATTAGATTGGGGTTGCATCCCTTCTTATTTAGACTTGTGAACTTTAGCTGTTTTGGTACATTGACTTTCAGGTTCTAGGTTATTTCTTCTACATTGCTTAGTTGTTAGATCTTTTGTTGAAGTTTATGGGAACTTCAGTTTTTAGCTATTTTTTCTGTTTTCTTATACTTAAATGCCTTAGTTTTTAGATTAGTTTCTTGGTTGGGGCTGTAGTAGTGGTTCTCCCACCAGAGTGTTAGTGTAGGTGCCAATGACGATGGTCTGGGTCGTGACAAAGTTGGTATCAGAGCCTAGATTCGTTGATCTCAATATACCAAAACGAGTCTAGTAGAGTTTCGTGGAACGGTACGGGGATGCCTTTACTTTTCTTCGAGAGGCTATAGGACTTTAGGAAATCTCTCTATTTTTCTCTTGTTTCCTTCGTGCTGTAACTTGATTCTAATTGGTATCTGTCGGTTCAAATTGGCATCTAACCTCCTTCACTCTTCTATCCGTATATGGTTAACACTAGATATAACAGCGTCAGGCCCGTAGCTCCCGTCAATGCTCTAGCTGAGCAATCTGCAGTGAGAGGTCGCTATAGAGGCAAGGGTAGAGGAAGAGCTAGGGGTAGAGGCCGTGGAAGAGTAGGGTTTGTTAGAGATGGGGTACCGGTTGAAAATACTTCCCAAAATGAGGCCCCTCCCGTACATCAGGAAGAGATAGAGGAGAATGTCGATGTTGAGAATATTTAGGAGGCTGGACAAGAGGAAGAGGTGCAAGATGAGACTACATGTATTTCTCCCATCGACCCAGTCTTAGCTCAATAGATCATGTCATTTTTGAAGGGATTGGCTGGTCCTGGAGTTCTTCCATCCGTTCAAGCAATTCAAGCTCCCGCTAATCCCCCTATTTCTATCACTACTCTCAAGATGGGTGGAAATGTAGGTACTGATGCTTTCTTCCGTCCTTTGTTGCGTTCTATTATGACTGGTAATGAGCATGAAATGTTGACTAAGTTTTTGAAGCTAAAGCCTCCGGTATTTCTTGGTTCTGAGAGTGAGGATGCATATGAGTTCATTATGGATTGCTATGAAAGGCTTCATAATTTTGGTATTGTTCATCAACATGGGGTTGAGTTTGTGTCCTTCCAACTTCAAGGTGAGGCCAAGCAGTGGTGGAGAGCTTATATGGAATGCAGATCTTCTACCTTACCTCCACTTACTTGGACCCAATTTCATGCTCTGTTTCTAGAAAAGTATGTGCCTTGAACTTTGTCAGATCGTAAGAAAGATGAATTTATGGTTTTGGAACAAGGTGGTATGTCTGTGGCCGCTTATGAGGCCAAGTTTCATGCATTGTCTAGATATTCTACATAGTTGGTGACTACTGAGGAAGAGAGAATCCGTTTATTTATTAAGGGACTAAATTCTGAGTTGCAAGTATTATATGTTCATATGATTTCTGTAGGGAGGAGCTTTAATGAGGTGACAGATTATGTTAATAAAGTGGAGGGGGTAAGGCGAGACGGTCAGGCTAAGGCAATGGCAAAAAGGGCCAAGAATTCAGGCAACTTTCAAGGTTCTTATTCCAGAGGCTCAGTGAGGCCAACACTTGCAGCTAGGCCAATTCAGTCTGCTATGCCCGCCTCTAAAGGTAATTACTCGGGAACTTGATCTCATAATTATCAGGATAGTCAGGGAGTCGCGCCTTCGACGGGCGGCAAAACATCTTTTGATCGTACTTGCTACAATTGTGGAGAACCTGGCCATAGGAGGAGAGATTGTCCTCACCCATGTGTATTAGATGCCGCGCAGCAGCCTTCTAGAGTAGTGGTACCTGCACAGAATGGTAATAATGGTTGAGGGTGTCCACAGGCCGTAGAGGTAGAGGAAACAATAACGGAGGTAGGGGTAACGTGCACCCAGGCAGGGAAGTTGCCCATCAAGATAATAGAGCTCAGTGTTATGCTTTTTTGGGTAAGAATGAGGTAGAGACGTCTGACGCGGAGATCACATGTACTATTGTTGTCTGTGACCGGATGGCTCCGACAGAATTAAAAGAGCTTAAGGCTCAAATCCAAGAACTTCTTAATAAAAGATTTATTCATCCTAGTGCTTCCCCATGGGGTGCTTCCATTTTTTTTGTTAAGAAAAAAAATGGTAGTATGAGAATGTGTATAGATTATCGGCAATTGAATAGGGTCAATATTCGAAATAAGTATCCCTTGCCTCAGATATATGATCTTTTAGACCAATTGCAAGGTGAAATAGTTTTCTCAAAAATTGATCTAAGATTCGGTTACCATCAATTGAAAATTAGGCCTGAGGATGTGCCCAAGACGACATTTAGAACTCGGTATGGGCACTATGAGTTTTTGGTTATGTCGTTTGGTTTGACCAATGCTCTTTCAGGTTTCATGAGTTTGATGAATGGGGTGTTCAAACCATTCATTGATTCATTTTTTATAGTATTTATTGATGATATTTTGGTCTATTCGAAAAGTGAGGAAGAGCATGCCGACCATCTTCGTATTGTTTTGGGTGTTCTTGGGTGTATACTAAATTTTCTAAGTGTGAATTTTGGTTGGCTTCAGTAGCATTTTTGGGGCATGTAGTTTCAAAGGAAGGGGTAATGGTAGATCCTCAAAATATTGAGGCAGTTAAGAATTGGGTTCGGCCTAGCTTTGTGATGGAAGTTATGAGTTTTGTGGGGCTCGCTAGCTATTATCATCAATTTGTGAAGAACTTTGCTTCCATTGCCACTCACATGACTAACTTGACCAAAAAGGAGATACCATTTGAATGGACTAAAAAATGTGAGGAGAGCTTTCAAAAGCTCAAGACTCTCTTGACCACCGCGTCTATTCTAGCATTACTGGTTGAAGGTAAGGATTTTATTGTTTATTGTGATGCTTCACATTCTGGTTTTGGTGTTGTGTTGATGCAGGATAAGAATGTTATTAATTATGCATCATGTCAATTGAAGGTGCATGCGAGAAATTATCCAACACATGATTTAGAGTTTGTAGTTGTAGTGTTTGCTCTTAAGATCTGGCGACATTACCGCTATGGTGTCAAGTGTGAGGTATTTACTGATTATCGTAGTTTGCAGCATGTGTTCACTCAAAAGGATCTGAATTTAAGATAGTGAATGTGGATGGAGTTACTTAAAGATTATGATGTCACCATTCAATACCATAAGGGTAAGGCTAATGTGGTGGCAGACGCTTTGAGTCGAAAAGCGGTGAGTATGGGTAGATTAGCTTGCTTAAGTATAACCAAGCGACCTTTGGCTAAAGAAATTTAGACCTTGGAGTCTAAATTCATACAATTGGGCATCTCAGAAAGAGGTGGGGTGTTAGCTAGTATTGAAGTGAGGGCCACTTTAATTGAGAAGATCAAGGACAACCAATTTGAGGATGAGAATTTGGAGGAGCTTAGAAAGAAGAATGTGAATGGTAAGACACAAGAGACCACCCTTGATGCGGATGGTGTGCTCAATGTTGAAGGGAGAGTATGTGTTCCTAGAGTAGATGACTTGATTGAGAAATTATTGGCAGAGTCTCATGGTTCGTGATATTCTATTTTTCCATGTGTGACCAAGATGTACCGAGATCTGAAGCGAATTTATTGGTGGTCGGACATGAAGAAGGATATAGCGGAGTTTATGGCTAAGTGTCAAAATTGTCAACAAGTGAAATATGAACATTAAAGGCCTGCAGGTTTGCTTCAAAGAATGTCAATTCCGGAATGGAAGTGTGAAATGATAGCCATGGATTTTGTTGTTGGTCTTCCCAAGACCTTGAGGAAGTTTGATTCTATTTAGGTAGTGGTTGATATATTGACTAAGTCAACTCACTTTATTCCGGTAAGAATAGATTATAATGCTTAACAATTGGCTAAGGTATATGTGAAAGAGATAGTGAAGTTACATGGGGTGCCCCTCTCTATCATCTCAGACTGTTGTACCCAATTCACATCCAAGTTTTGGAGGAAATTTCATGATGAATTGGGCACCCAATTCACTTTTAGTACAACCTTTCATCCACAGACGGACGGGCAATCGGAGAGGACTATTCAAGTGTTAGAGGATATGTTGAGGGCATGCATAATTGACTTTCGAGGACATTGGGATAAGTTCCTACCTTTGTGTGAATTCTCCTATAATAATAGTTATCACTATAGCATTGATATAGCACCATTTGAGGCATTATATGGGAAGGGATGTAGATCACCCATATGATGGTTTGAGGCCGGAGATGTGAAACCTTTGGGGGTTGATTTGGGGAAGGATGCTCAATGTAAGGTGATGAGTATTCAAGCTAAGATTTTAGCAGCTTAGAGTAGACAAAAGAAGTATGCGGATCATAAGGTAAGAGACATGACTTTCAAACCAGTGAAAATGTTCTTCTCAAGGTATCTTACATGAAAGGGGTGATGATATTTGGCAAGAAAGGTAAGCTATGTCCGCGATACATTGGTCCCTTTGAAGTTCTTGAATGTGTAGGACCGGTAGCGTATAGATTGGCTTTACCTCCTAATCTATCGGGTGTTCATCCGGTATTTCATGTGTCCATGTTGAAGAGATATCATGGTGAAGGAGATTATATCATTAAGTGGGACTCAGTTGTGTTAGAAAAAGACCTCCAACATGAGGAGGAACTGATTGCAATGCTTGATCGTGATGTGCGTAAGTTGAGGACCAAAGAGAATAAGTCCGTGAAAGTTAAATGGAAGCATCGTCTAGTTGAGGAAGCTACTTAGGAAATCGAGAGGGACATGCGAGACAAGTATCCCTGATTGTTCATCAATTCAGGTACTACTTCATTCTTTCCTTAGCCTATTTTTCTAAGTTTTGTCACTCGGGGATGAGTGATGGGTAAATTGGTATCTATTGTAACGACATGTTCCCGTTGTTATAGAAATGCCAACGGTGGAAAATTTGGGGCTGGAAAACTTTTTTGTAGTATTTGGATTTTCCCAACCTAGTCCAGATTTGGATGAAATCAGAGTCATTAAGGTGTAGGGAAATCTGGTAATAATCGGATCAATTATTTATAATTTTGATTACATGAGTAGTAAAATAACTCATTAAGGAACCCGCACGACTTTACAAAATTGAATTCGAGCGAGTAGAACTCCCGAAATCGATCTTAGCGTAAGGGGTATTTTCTGAGCATCGTTGGTTAGAAATGCATTGTGAAATGGGGGTCTTGGAATTCTTTAAATAGCTCACTGGTTCGTGCAAGCCACTTTGGCGATAATTTTGGCCGCTCTAGCGGGGCCACTACAGCGGGGTGAGGGCCGCTGTGGCGGGTTCGACGCGACTTAAAGTCATAAATAAACCCCTAAACGACCTTAATTTGCACTTTTTAATATTTAATGCTAAGGAACGAACCCCAGGCAACTCCTAACAATTTTCCACCATTCTTGAGGCTAAAAGTAAGCTTTTCACTCCCCGAATCCATTTTTTGATCCGTATAACGTTATAGAATGGGTAATTAATGATGTGGGAGGGTTTTGATCTAGATTCTATGGTGGAAACAACCCTATTTTGAATAGTTGGGATCATGAGTATGATATAGGGTTTATAAAATTGTTAGAAATTTAGGTAATTAGTGATTTTTTATTGATTCCCATATTGTATTGATTGTTTGTAGACCAAGAACAAGCAGAACGAATCCGGAAAGGGAAAGATTAAGTTTCTTAGAGTTTCAAGCTTGTTTCGAGGTAGGTAATAGTTGTGATTCTATGATTGTGTGATGTATGTTTGTTCTTGCTTCATTATGATACCTCTATGTATATGAATGTTGCATTATTCATCACACTTGTTTTAAATGAGATAGAGGAATGATGAATGCCATGAATCATGACTTAATTGTATGATCTTGAGAATGTACTTGTGATTGTGATTGTGGTGTGTTGAATGGATTGTTTGCCACATTCCGGCATAACTAACTTGGATCGGTTGCCACGTTCTGGCATAACTATGGGATTGGTTGCCACGTTCTGGCATAATTATTGGATCGGATACCACGTTCTGGTATGCTAACAATTTGGGTTTGGGTTCCATGAAAGGACCAATGACTTGTCATAATTGTGTATCTTGAGAAATGTGAAGTTGTTCGTTGTTCATAAATGTTGATAATACTGTTATGTTTGGTATATGTATGTGATTATATTATTGTAATGGCTTATGTATGTTGCACTTAGTGGGATAGCCGCGTGATCATACCAGTACACTGTGATTGTGCACTGATACTGCACTTGCTCTTATTATTGTTGAGTACAGGGCATCTTCAAGAGGCTATTGACAGACCTTGCTAAGGAGATCAGTGATCGTTCGAATTCAAGAGTGAGCCAATTCTTCCGGGCTGCCATGGGTTCTCTTTCGTCTATGTCTACCATTCGTACTTAAACTTTTGTTCTAGTTAGTTGATTAGTTCATTAGATTGGGGTTGCATACCTTTTTGTTTAGACTTGTGAATTTTAGATGTTTTGGTACATTGACCTTCAGGTTCTGTGTTATTTTTTCTGCATTGTTTAGTTGTGAGATCTTTTGTTGAAGTTTATGGGAACTTCAGTTTTTATCTATTTTTTCTGTTTTCGTATATTTAAATGCCTTAGTTTTTAGATTAGTTGCTTGGTTGGGGCTGTACTAGTGGTTCTACCACCGGAGTGTTAGTGTGGGTGCAAATCACGATGGTCTGGGTCGTGACATATCTACTGTTTTAAATGCTTTCCATATATTGCATTTTTTATTGTCGGTTTATCCTGAGTTGAGTATCTTATTGTTGAGTTGAGCCATATTTCTCTAAGTTGAGTCTCTCATTATTTAGTTAAACTACGTTTCTTTGAGTTGATTTGAGTGAGTTGAGAAGAGGTAACTATGTTACTTTTTCATTAGTTCAAGCTTCTGTTTATGCTTTAGAATTCCCCTTACATGCTCGTACATTCCATGTACTGAGCCATTTGGCCTGCATCATTTCGTGATGCAGATACATGTATTCTGGATCATCAACAAGCGGTTCGTTGAGGTCGTGTGATATTCTAGTCATCTTTGGTGAGCCTTCTTATATTCTGGAGGACTTCACCTTTACCTTACAGTTAGTAGTTTTGGAGATGTCGTGGTTCTTGTCTCGATATCCTTCTGTAATAGTAGAGGCTTCATAAATAGGCAAGGTTGAGTAGTTTTCGATATGTATCTTCTATGGGTTGTTTTTATAAACTATGAGTTTATCTACTGAGTGTTTTTTAGATCATTGCAAAGATTGAGCATTTGAGTTATTGAATTTAATTCAGTTTTTAAACTTTTGTATGCTTGAGTTAGTCTTCCGCTTGTAGTCAGTCATGATGAGGGTTCGCTTGGGGACCAGCGATGCTTCTCGAGTGACGGCCATGTCTAGGGTGTATATTCAGGTCGTGACAACTTTTAACAGAAACATTCAATTATTTACTTGACAACAAGATATTCTTTAATATTTATGACCTAAATATCAATTATTTCTTCAACCTACCCCACACAGTCAAATCTACCTGATGCATCACAAGCCATCCCCATCACAAGTCCTTCATGCCCCTATAAAAGCCACTTGTCAGCATTCGAGGTTTTCATTGTTCTTTTCCTTTTTCAAGTCTGATGTTCCCTGAGAAGTTTATGTCTAACTTTTTCACTCGAAACTAGAACTTAGATAGTCTTGAATAGTTTTAGATTTCAAAATATTTCGGCTTGAACTTCAATACAGGATCTTCTATAGTTCCTTCGGGTCAAGATTCAACCTTAAGCATTTAGAATTAGTTTCCAGCCATCCATCCATTCTTCTGCTAGCTATCACACCCGCAAACGCAACAACAACAAAATATACTACCCTGATTCCTATAGACCAATTAGGTCATGATGTCACACATTCATTTGTTTTTGCTTATTATCTAATAATCTTATTTTATCTTTTACACTACCTTTTCTTGTAGGTTTCTCCTGATGTTTGGCATTATGTAACAATGGAATTGAACTTATGGATCCATATAAAAAGCCCTCAACAAGACTGGATGAGGATTCGTCTGAAACAATGGCATGGTCGTTTCTACGTTGACAACGCAAGTTATGGAGTTTGAGTTATCAAAACTCACAGCCAATCGGTGCTCAATACTACTCCCAAAACATGCAATAATGCTCATATGATATCTTTGTTGAGTTGATACCCAAATCCTTCTTTTAAATTCTATTGAACTTTCTCTTTAACTGACTGAAACTCCTTTCTAAAACTGTTATGCTTTCTTTAAACCTATTCATGTTTTCTCTAGGAAACTGTCTATACTTTATTTTTGAAATTATGCATCTTGATGAAGAAATATTTACTCAATTCATTAGAATCAAGGGTAAACTCGATTCAGCACTAAACTATTTATACAGGCATATGCAAAGTTCAGCGATGTGATCACTGCAAAGTTCAGCGACAATCACTTAACTACTACCACTAACAAAGAAGTTTCGTTTTTTCTTTGAAAGAGCAACAACACCAACAACTCCCGTGTGACCTTGTGCCTACGCCAACACGAGCCTTGTTCTTGCAATTCCATAACCTAACCTATGGAAACACCAGAATTAAGAATAGCAAAAATAGTAAAGTAAAATCTAGGAAAACCAGCAAATAAGAGAAATCGAACAGGCATACATCAAATGTAGCATATTTGTCAAAAGAGCAAAAAGAAATATCACAAACTTACATTGTTTCCTTGCTTCCCATTACTATAAGTGTTCTTCCAGAATTTGATACACATGTATCAAGACACAAAATAGTATTAGTGTACCCAAACAATACTTTAGAGCACGACTTTGATTCAAGGTCGTACACTCATACCTGCAGTATATATATGCAACATCTTAGAATCTCATAAAAGAGTGTGATGACATGAATGATTTATTGAAACTAAATTCAACCATTACTTAGATACATGCACCAGCATTACTCCAAAGAAGGCAATTTCTAAATCTATGTCAATAAATGAAACCGGAAAGAGTTCTAATATCATATCTGATCTACATTTGTCTAAACTCAAAAAACATCAAGGAAAATACTTCTCTTTTTGAGTCCTGGCCTGAATATGATTCGTAAAGGCATTACATGCACTAGTAATATTAAACCAAAGAAGGTAATTTCTAAATCTATGTCAATAAATGCAGGTGGAGCTTGTTTGTCGTGTATCAACAATAAACCCCTAGTAATCCGTCTAGAAGATATTCTTCCTTCAACAATTAGTAAAGTAAGTTTTGATTAGTACATTTGCTACGACATCTTTGAGAGACTTTAGCAAAGTTTAAACTGTTCAACCATGTCCATGACTTCCATTCTAATATCATTTTATAAACTAAGATTAGAGAACAAATAGGGGATTCTATTTTTTGACATGAATTTATGTCTGACTACCACATGAACTCAAAGATATCACCAGTGTCAACCTTGCTAAATTGTATCATATCAAGGTAGCTCGTCTTTTGTGATTTTGATTTTGTCAACGTCTTCTCCATGTTCATAAGTATGTGTGATTAGACTAATTCTGTTTTCCTCAACAATAAAAGCTTCAAAGTCAGACGCTGTATTTCGAGATGAAAAGACTAAATGATTTTGTCAACGTCTTCTCCATTGCTTCAATACATTTAGCGTATCTCTAATAATTTAGTGTTTCTATCTCGAAATAAAACAACCGACTTAGAAGACATCAAATGTTGTCAAAAATAAAGATAGCCTAATCACATACTAATGAACTTAGAAAAGTGGTTATTAAAATCAAAATCACAAAAGACCTACAAAGAAATGATCCATTGTAGCAAGGTTGACACCGATGATGTCTTTGACTTCTTGTGCTAGTCAGACGGGAATTCATGTAAAAAATAGAATCCCCTTTCGAGCAAAGTTGTTCTCCATTTACAAGCTTAGTTTCTTAAAATGGTGGTATAATGCGGTGATATGGACATGGCTAAACGGTTTAAACATTGCTAAAATCTCTCAAAAATGTCATATCAAATGTACTTATAAAACTTACCTTAGCTTTCGGAGGAACAATATCTCCTAGATGGATGATTAGGGGTTTGGCAGAGACAAGTGAAATCATATGGTGATGATGAAGTCATAGTATTATTGTTGCTATATTACGAAGAAGCTCCACCTGCAAGAACAAAGATACCTACTATGATAAATCAAGATTGGACAGAGCTCGTATACAACATAAGATAGAAACTTCATTCAATCAAAGCATACAAGGTACAATTACAAGCCCTATGACATAAATATTCAAGCACAACATTTCTTTATAAAATAAATGCAACAAAATTTTACATTTCTGAAAGAAAATATTTTATGACTTTTCTTTTTTTTGAAAGGTATTCAAAATAATCTCACTAAAGTTGGCTTGCACACTTCTTTGTGACAAAGAGTGTCATTTTAAGAAAATATACAATTTCTTGAGCCGAGAGTCTATTATAAACATTCTCTCTATGATTGATATTAGTCATATGTTTTCAATATATTATCTTAGATGTTATTGTAAAAATATTATTTATTGCTACAAAGATTTAGAGTAGTTTAGTTTAAAGTTCTAAAATATCTATCTATCTATATCTATCTATCCATATCTTCTATACTACTTTAAAGGTATGAACTCTCTAACTTAAATGTTAAATTACTATAATTCCCTTAATTTATATTTATTTATTTAATATATATATATATATATATATACATATTTATATACTACCTTAATAGTATGAAATCCCTAACTTAAATGTTAAATTACTATAATGCCCCTAACTTAAAACACCCATCTATATCTATTTGAATAACATATATTCTTTTGAAAGGTTGTGACTTTCATATAATTTATGAGTTTTCCAAATGGTTGTGACTTTTCCAAAAGGTTGTAACTTTATTAAAGGGTTGTGACTTTCAGATGAGTTGTGACTTATTCAATAAATTACTACTTTTCCAAAGGATTTTCATGATTGTTCAAATAAGGCACAATAAGTACATGTTTATACAACTCTTTGTGGGCTATAAATAGAGGAATTTTTTCCTCATTGTCAACCACAAAATTTTTCTAATCTTCTTCTTCTTGCATTGTAAAAATTTTCGTGTGATTTATTGTCGTCTAGTGATTTATTAGATCAGCAGTATTTGAGTACCACTATTCAAATGAAGTAAATCATTATATCCTAAGAAGGTATATTCCACAACCTTGACTACTTGATACAAAAATTACTTTTTTTTTTGTTAATATATATAGTAGCATGTAATGGTCCAATATATGAAACTAACATGGAAGTAGTCTAAATTCATTTGTTTTTGTTAACAATTTCTCTTGCGATGCAAATATATGTTTCTAAATGTATATTTTTTAAAATTTATGAACTTCTCACGAGTCAGAAAATTGTCACGTGTCATTTTGTTGATGCTCATTACATAAGAAAGATTTTATTTACAATGTTATTTATGTGATTGAGATTATCAGAAAGTTGGAAGTAGTCTAAATTTATTTGTTTTTGTTAACAGTTTCTCTTGCGATGCAAATATATGCTTCTAAATGTATATTTTTTAAATTAATGAACTTCTCATGAGTCAAAAAATAGTCACGTGTCATTTTGTTGATGCTCATTACATAAGAAATATTTTCATTACAATGCTCTTTATGTGATTGAGATTATCAGGAAGTTTGCTTCCAAATAGTTATTTCTATATAACCTTTACCCTTTCGTTATGCTTACGGACTTCTTATTTTATAGTATCTATGCATTTTAGTCGAAGGAAAATTCATATGATTTATTATGACGCCGGATTGAAGGGTGTATGTAGTAGTTTAATTTTTATTTTCTAATTAATTGATATATTTTTATGGGATACAGTATTATATATGTCATGAAATTATCATCAAGTTAATATGGAATAAAGGTGCAACGTACGAGAACCTTTTAAGTGCAAAGTTGGATTACTATTTTGCTCCTACACTAAATAAAAATATATTTAACTATCTAAAAAAACAAATTCAGTTGTTGCGGTTTAATTGTAACGACCTCATTCCATCGTTATAGAAAAGCCAATGGGAAAAAATTTTGGGTCGAAAAACTTTTCTTAGTATTTGGATTTTTCCCAACCTAGTCCAGATTTGGACGAAATCGGAGTCTATGAGGTCTAGGGAAATCCGGTAGCAATTAGGTAATCTAATTATGAATTTGATCAGATGAGCGGATAGATAAGTTGTTAAAGAACTGGTACGACTTTACGGAATTGAATTCAGGCGAGTGGAACTCCCAAAATTGAATCTACCATGAAGAGTATTTTTTGAATGTCGTTGGTTGAAGGTGCGTTGTGAAATCGGGGTCATCGAATTATTAAAATAGCTCACTGGTTCTGTGCAAAACCGCTGGGGCAGGATTTCTGCCTCCAGGGCGGGGCCGCTGTGGCAGGTTGGGTCCCGCTGTGGCGGGACAGACGCAACTTAAGTCAGAAATAAACCCCAATTTTTTTTTATTCTGCACTTTTTGACTATAAGAGCTAGGAGACGACCCCAGGAGAGTTCTTGCACGTTTTTCACCATTCTTGAGGCTAAAGGTAACGATCTTACTCCCCAAATCCATGTTTCGATCCGTATATTGTAAATTCATGAGTAATTATTGGTGGGGGAGGGTTTTGATCTAAAATTTATGATGAATAAAAAGCCTCTGGGTATGGGGATCAAGGGTTTGGTCTAGGGTTATTGGGTTTGTTATAATCTGGATAATTAGACCTTTGATTGTTGATCCTTGCGTATAAATTGTTTTTTGTAGACCTGAAACAAATGAGAAGAATCTGAAAAGGAAGATTCAAGTGCCTTAGGGGATTCAAGCTTGGATTCAAAGTAGGTGATGGTTGTGATTTCATGTTGGTGTGATATATGTTTATAATTGCTTCATTATAATGCATGTATGTATGCGAATGTTGCATTATTGATCACCGTAATCGTACATGAGGATAATTGAATAATTATAAGCCATAAATCACCTCTTGTTGTATTATTGTGAAAGTGTACATTATGATTGTGATTGTTGTTTGTTGAATGGGCAGGTGTCACGATCTGACAATCTAACTGGGATCGGTTGCCACGTTTCGGCATAAATATGGGATTGGTTGCCACGTTCCGGCATAAATATGGGATCGATTGCTACGTTCCAGCATAAATATTGGATCGGGTACCATGTTCCGGTATGCTAACAGTTTGGGTGTGGGTTCCATGAGAGGACCATTGAATTGGGTTCCGTGAGAGGACCACTGAATTGTGTTGTATCTACTTGTGATGATTACGTTCATATCTAATGATGATGGATATTGGAAGATTGTATGTTGCTCTAAACTGATAACCAATGTGTATTATTGCAAATGTGTGATGCTACATTGATCCTAAAAAGATGACTAATATTGTATATGTTCGTTATATGCATGTTTTATAATGGTGTGGTTACTTGCATGTGCTTCACTTATTGGAATAGCTGTGTGATCCTACCAGTACACTGTGGTTGTGTACTGATACTACACTTGTTTGTTCTTTATTGAGTACAAGGCATCTTCAGGTGGTTATTTATAGACCTCAGCTAGGTGACTATTGAGCGTGACCGGATTCAAGGGTGAGCCAATTCTTTCAGGGGTCCATGGATCTTTCTTGTTTAAGTCCACTCTTTTCGGACTCAGACTATTTGTTTAAGGTGTTGTTTAGTTTCAGGTTTGTAACCCTTGTTCTTAGACTTGTCGTTAGTTGAGTTTTGGTACGTTGACTTTCAGGTTCTAGGGGTTGTTCTTC
>JAJOOS010001205.1:0-58711 GCA_029582725.1 Solanum chiquidenum | reverse complement strand
CATCATCACAACGCGCATTCTCGTGAATAATCTCCCTCCTCCACAGCCTAACACCATATGCTAATCCCCACATTCTAGCTACTAAAAACACGAAAAATTGCTTGAAAGTGAAATACGGGGGAATAGAAAAGAGGAACAATAGATTCATGATACAGTCATGTGACAGAGGAGTTCGTTGCATTTGCTTTTTAAAACAACTTGAAGAGAAGACCACCGTGGGTGGCAAAGAAGGGAGCAAACACGAGGGACTCCACAGCCATCAGCTTGATAAGAATGTTCAATGATGGTCCAGATGTGTCCTTGAGAGGGTCACCAACAGTGTCACCAATTACAGCAGCTTTGTGTGCATCAGATCCCTTGGGGCCAAGAGTTCTTGCGTGTTCTGAGGCTCCAGCCTATCATTCATAAACCAACACACATTATTAGAGTTGAAACGTAATTCCTATACAACAGCAGTCTAAGTGAAAGGTCCAATTACCTCGATGTACTTCTTAGCATTGTCCCAAGCACCACCGGTGTTGGATGCAGAAATGGCAATCTACAAGAACAAAGTTCATCCAGGATTAGAGATTCAGACCATTTGAAGTTATTTAAAAACACATTCACAATCTTCTATATGTTTTCTTACCTGTACACCAGAGACGAGAGATCCTGCAAGAACACCAGAAAGTGTTTCAACGCCAAACAAGATCCCAACAATCAATGGAGTGAGCATGACAAGAGCACCAGGTGGCATCATCTCCTTGATTGATGCATCTGTGGAGATCTTGACACAGGTGGCATAGTCAGGCTTGGCAGTTCCTTCCATGAGACCAGGGATGGTATTGAATTGCCTGCGCACTTCCTCAACCATCTTAAGAGCAGCACTTCCAACACTCTTCATTGTCATGGCAGAGAACCAGTAAGGAAGCATTGCACCGACTAGCAAACCAATGAAGACTTTAGGTGTCAAGACATCTACAGTGGAAATTGCTGCTCGGCTGACAAACGCCCCAAAGAGGGCCAGAGACACAAGTGCAGCAGAACCAATAGCAAATCCCTGTCATCGTTATAGGTACAAAAGAATTTTGTCAATCATAAGGTAATATAGTGACTTCCAACTAAACCTCTCATTGCTTAGTGTAGGGTAGAAGTGAATTTAATTTACCTTTCCAATAGCAGCAGTGGTGTTTCCTGCAGCATCAAGTGCATCAGTTCTCTCTCTGATTCTGTGGCTCATTCCAGCCATCTCAGCAATACCTCCTGCATTATCACTAATGGGACCATATGCATCAATTGCCAAACCAGTGGCTATAGTGCTCAGCATTCCAAGGGCAGCAACTGCAATGCCGTACATTGCAGCAAAGCTGAAGCTAACAAATATACTGATTGCAATGGCAAAAATGGGAATGATGACGGATTTGTAACCCAAGGCAAGGCCAAAAATGACATTGGTGGCAGCACCAGTGCGGCATGAATCAGCAACATCTTGCACGGGGCTGGGAAAAGGGAAAAAATAGAACAAAACTTAAATTTATGATATAGAAGAGCCAAAGAAGCCAAGGAAATGACTACAAAAAATATATGCCCACCTGTAAGCATTGCTGGTATAGTACTCAGTGACAAACCCAATAATGAGTCCAGCCCACAAACCAACTCCGACACACAAGAACAATTGCCTGCAGTTCAAATCAGGTTTGGAAACCTATGAGCCCTCAGTATTAGATATTTTAAAGACAAGGAAAGGAAGGTCAAAAGTGCAGCTTTTTCATCCATTCAAGTGGAAAATGCATTTGTCCAATCTTCTGTAACGGATTCTTGTATCTTAAACATCACTCCATGCTTACACAACTTCCAGTCTTTCACAACCAAATCCCAAATAATGAAACCAATATATAAACAGTGCACAAGTGCCACAAGACCAGGTTATAAAAGTAATAGCAAGATTTAGACTTGCCAGTTCTTTACTTCTTTCTGAACTCCAAAGTTGAATATTGTGAAGGTCGATGGAAGGGCAATCCAACTAACAAAAGCAATCCCAATAGTCATGAGAGCAGTTGAGATAATGAGTTGCTTCTTCAATGCTGGCTCAATTTCCTTAACAGCCTTGACTTCAAAGAAATCAGTTGCAAATAAGGTGGTAAGCAAACAGACAAGGATGCCTACAGAGCTGATGAGAAGGGGATATAGCATGGGAGTAAGCTCATGATTGACACCAAAGGAGGAGATTGAAGCAACAACAAGAGCCGCACAGGATGACTCTGCATAAGATCCAAACAAATCTGATCCCATACCAGCAATATCTCCGACATTGTCTCCAACATTGTCAGCAATCACCTGAGAGACTATTTACACTTGAGAACCAACTAGAAAAGAAGTTTCTTAACAAGGCTAACTAGAAATAAGTTTTAAGTAGATCTCTACATTATAATAGATAAATAACCATACCGCTGGGTTTCTAGGATCATCTTCAGGGATGTTCCTCTCCACCTTGCCCACAAGATCAGCTCCAACATCTGCTGCTTTGGTGTAAATCCCTCCACCAACTCTACCAAAGAGGGCCATTGACGATCCACCAAGACCATAACCAGTTATAGCCTCAAATAGACCTTCCCAGTCATCACCGTAGTACATCTTAAATAGAAGGATGGTTATGAATAAAACCAAAAGACCGTTTGCAGCAAGAAGGAAACCCATCACAGCACCAGATCTGAATGCAACAATAAAAGCCTTCCCGACACCTTTTCTAGCCTCCAAGGTAGTTCTGGCATTTGCATATGTGGCGATTTTCATTCCAAGGAACCCGGAGACCACAGAGGTAACAGCACCAAGCAGAAATGATACGGTGCTGAAGACAGCAGTTGCAAGAGCCGGCTTGCAAGTTTTGGTGCTGTCATATGTGCAAGGCTGGTCCTTTGTGCTGAATCCCTCAACAGAGCCAAGGAAAACGAAGATCAAAATTGCAAAAGCAACCATGAAAACACCAACATACTGGTACATCGTAAAGAGAAATGAGGTTGCTCCTGTGGTACAAAATAAATTCAGCAGTTAAGATCATGAGAATACATTGCAAAAGTTAATAATCAGGCTAAGTGTTCCTGGTCTACGCAAACTGACCAGGAAGAATAACCAACCAAGAAGTAACTAGCTTCGTAAATGGTCAAGAAAACAAATTAGAAAAGTTAAAAGCAAATGGAACTTAATCAAACTAGCAATTGAAACAAGTAATTGATCAACTTTGTACACACTATTATTTTTATCAAATTCTTAATTTGTCATCCATTTGAAGTAGACTGCATTCCTTTTTCTCTTTCCACCTTAATGAAGGGTTATCCACAGAAATGAGTCGGCGAAAGAAATGCAGACTCATTGGCAGAGTGTAAAATGTTTAGATATCCACAGAAATGAGTCGGCGAAAGAAATGCAGTCTTGTTGACAGAGTGTAAAGTGTTCAGATCTCCCTGATTTGAAACATTAAACCCCATCTAGTTTCTTTTCTTAATTGATTCAACATTCTGAATGGCCATCTAGGATGCTCAACCTCATTACAAAAATTAACACTGTAGCAATCAGACTGAACACAATATTTTACCTTTTTCCTATAAAGTAATTAGTTAATGTTCAGATCTAATACTTAAATCCATAAGATAATCAAAAAAATTACTTCTTTTTAATCAAAATCATTAATTAGCAAAAAAGGCTTTATATAAGTATCTCAAATCAGCAGACTTGACACCTATATTGCTCAAACTCTTCGAAAATGTCACACGAGTGCATGTCAATGTCCATGAGTGCATATCAGATCCTGATCTTCAAAAGTAGTGCATTTTTTAAGGATCCGACACAGCATAACTCAACATGTGATAGTGATGATAGCTAATTACCAACCTAACACAGCATCTTAGATCTGTAACTGTTATGTATGGAAGGTTGCTTCGAAAAAGTAAACTAATCTGCAATTGATTATTCCCATTAAATAAAGGCCAAAATTAAAGTCTAGGTCTACAAAAAAACGTGTCAGAAAAGCAAGAAAGAATCACATAATTTAATAATGATAACAACACGAAGGAATATAGAAGCTAGATCTTAATCTATCAGCAAAGAAAACTCAACTAATTTACCACATAAATCAGCATATTCCATTAGAAATTAACACAGTAAACACAACCAGATTATGAAATCAACAAAATTATACAGAAATTTTACTTAAAATAACCTGCAATAGCACAAAAACAGTGCTTAGATTTACTCATACGAGTAATGGACTCAAAGGTAAAACATACAGAATCCACATAAATGAGTTGAATAACAGTAAGAGCAAAGGTCGCTTTTGATACCTTCAGAAATAGCGTTTTGAATTTCAGCGCATTTTTGAACAACGTTATGGTCATTGATGCCTTCTTCTTCTTCAATGAGAGATTCAGCATATCCATTCTTATCGTCGCCGGAGGAATGAGGCTTATCAGTACCGACCGTAACTTTGGAGACGAGATACCACTGGAAGAGCGAGAAAGCGATGCCGACAACGGCACATATCGGAATCAAAATCTCCATTCCGAGATCTGTTAAAATAGTCACTCCCATCTTCGCCGACAAAAATAAACTCCGACCGGCAGACTACCGGAGCTCCGGCCAATAAAAATAAAGAAAAAATAGAGAGAAGGTTAAATGAAAATTTTGTGAGGTTTCAGTGATGAAGATAGATATGTTTTCTATATTTATAGTGAAAAACTGCACCAGTCAGATATTAAAGATAAAAGAATTTTCCTTTTTATTATATAAAAAAATTAATAATATTTATTTTTGTTAGATTTTGAAAATCAAAACTATGGATTTTTTATTTTTTTTGGTTATATATTTACTACTCTAATTTATTGTAAGGAAAATTAGGTGGGGAAAGTTTTTATTTTTTATTTAAGGTGGGGCATGGGTGATTCAGATTGAATATGAAAATTTCAATTTGGTAGTTTTTGAATTAATAAAATTTAGATTCAATTTTTTAGGTTTGATTTTGAATTGATTAATTTGGATATTTTATAATTTTGACTTCTAACGATTAATGACCTCAATTATCTAATAGTTTGTTCTTCACAAGGTATTAACTTTTTGCAATTAATTAGGATTAAGGTCACTTTGTTGTTCATACAATGTAATTTTATATTAAACTTAATGAATATGATCGTAGGATACTATTTTATTGAAAAATTAAATTTGTGAGCATTGGACATATATGATTTATGCATGGGTGGATATAAGGCAAAGTTTCAAATATTCAGTATCAAATTAATAAATTTTAAAAATAAAATTCAAAATTTAAACTAAATATCCAAAAAGTTCGAATTTTGGATTTGCTCAAATTACGTTCACCCTTAGTTTTTCCCCACTTTTTAAGTTCTTTTCTTAAAAATAAATGTTTTCAAAATTTTCAAATTCTTGCTTTACAAACTTGATTTTTTTTTAAAAGAATTGTTTGATAGATATTAATAACTAATATATAGTCTTACCTACTTAATTGATAGTTGAGAATATGGTTAATATATACTTAGATTAGAGAAAGTTAAGGATCTAACTTGATAGAGTTGAACTATAGAGGATTAATTTATTATGAAAAGTTTTATCCAATTATCTTTTTATTTTTACATGAAAAAAGAAGTCTAATAATAGTAAATGAGTGAACAATTAATTAGTTTTATTAATTTTATGAGTATAATTTTTTTTCTACAATAACTTTATATTTAGATTTTAATTAATTTTTTTGATATTAAGGTCTTTTCATTAGGTCACTTTTAATTAAATCTTGTGCATAAAAAGGGTAAAAAGAAAAGGAGAGGTTGAAAAGAAGATATTCCCCTAATTTTATCTTATAAATTCCACTTATTATTTAAATAATTAAGGATTTTTTTCTTAAATATTCTATTACCTTGTTTGGCCAAGCATTTAAGAAGTTAAAAGTTTCTTTTAATAAATTTATTTATTTATTTTAGATGGTTAAGATATTTAGTTGAATTTGGTCCCTTCATAGATATTCGATAAAAAGATAAATTAGTCAAGTTTTTAAAAAATAAATATTTCTAAATAGTAGTGGACATTACTTTTCTAAACTGAAAAATGTAGTTGGTTTAACATTGATAATAATATTTTTTTCAGATGAATTAATAAAACACAAATCATTACAAAATGGATTGGCTAAACATATTCGAAAAGTCCATTTAATTTAGCTCTCAAAAAGTCAAACATAACTAATAAAAATGAAAAATATAGCTAATTCTAACTCTCGAAAAGTAACTTTTATAAATTGAAAAACTATATATATACATCTTGTTCAGAATATAATATAAAAAACAAAAACAAATAACTATATTATCCAATCAATGAAAAATCTTACTAATTCAGTTCGTTGATTACTTGAGTTTTCACCTTCTCGATGATGATTTTATTTCTCATCCTATAATACCTCTCCCATTTTCTCTTCTCAAATCGTAACAAAATTATTTTTGTTTTTCTAAATCCAAACAATTAATTATTAATTTTTATTTTTATTTTGTTTTAAGTAAGATGGAAGGTACCTAAAAAAAGGTAAGAAAATTAATTGTTAGTTAGTGTGAATAAGACGCTAAGTAATAGATGAGGCATCCACGTCAGAGCTGAGAAAGATAAACAGATTAGCTTCAATATATATCGTCCATTAAAATATATAATTATTAAAATTTATGTATATTTTATATATTTGATTAGTAAATAGTAAATATAATTATTATTAACTGATTAACTAAATGTATAATTTATCTGAATTAATTTCCGTGCATTTCAATGAAATATTTTCTTGAGATACTTGTCACCCCTCACCATAAATAAATATCAAAAAATATGTCTGTCAATTTAGGATAGATGAGAAAAAAATCATATGCTATTATTATTGTCTCTGGCTCTGGAATTTAAATTTAAAATCTTGTAATTATCAACTCATTTCATTGACCATTAGACTGTATTATGTAACTTGTCTTATATTAAACGAATAAATGTACTATATTTGAAGAATTTAATACATATCTTGATATTTTTAAAGAGTTCAAGTAAATGTGGATTATACAAGTGGCATTAATGCATTATAGAGAAATTGCAGTATTTCCTACTTACCATAGAGAAAGAAAAAGAAACATTTTTTTTCCTTCTAACAGAATTTGAATCCTTTTTTATACTACTTTTTCCTGTTCTCTTTTTCCCTTTTATTATTCTCTTTTTTGCTTTTTTAAGGATATGAATTCAATTAATATTTTTGGAGGGAATTAAAAGAAAGAAAAAAAGAAGAAGATAAATTCTGGGATCTGGTTCTTATTCTCATATAACTTTTTATATATTTATAATAAGTTAGAAAAAGCACAAATTATTGAAAAGTTTTTGATAAATGTGGGATAATGAGACATATCAAGAAAAAATTTATCTTCTTTTCTCTCTAAAAAGAATTCTGAATTTTGTTTGCGTTAATAGAGAGATCTGATTTTGTAGTCGATTATAAATATTAGTTTAATTATATAATCTTTTACGTAAGAGATTAGAAAATAAGGATGAGTTTAACAAAAGAAGTTACATATTTCTAGGTTGTCAAGATTTATAGGAATGAATATACATAGGTGAATTCAACACAAGTTCATACAGAATTTATATTTTTAAACTTGTTACCTAAAAAATTGTAAAATAAATTCAAAATTTATCATATCAAATTTGACAATACACGTCATGGATTTAGTTATGATATAATCAAAGGATATTAGTCCCAATTGGGCAATGCATATCTCATATTAACTTACTAAAATAGCAAAAAAGATTGTGGCCATGAGGCCTAGAGATAATAAAGTTAATAAACAATTTCTTCCAAATATAAAAAAAATAGTGAATAAAATTATTTGATATCCATATTGGTTAGAAAATAAAAGGTACCTAGTAGATTAGTCAATGTATACATAAATTAATTTAAATTTCACCATCATAAAAATAAAAATATAAACATGGTTGGTTGTGTGATTATTATTGAATTGTGAAATTGAGAAAACAAAACTAACAAAATTACATACTATTTGTTAGATTAAAGTCTCATCATATTAATAAATCAAATCTTTCTCTAAATTAAGGTTGCTTATCCCTTTAAAATTTCTGCCTCATAATTGTCTTTTTTTAATTTTTTTGGTTGGGTTCAATTAATCAACACGTTGCATCGATCAAGTTTGAAAAATATATATATATATAAAAGAATTACTTAGTTTTACGAAAAACTATAAGTTCACGTGCATCATAATTTTTATATTAAAATGTGTGTCCCTGGTTGGTGGAAGTGACTGCCATCATTGTTATATTACATAAATCTTAAAGTTTAACTAATTCATGTAATCAACGTTTGGCCAAAATATATAATTAGTTTGTTGTGAGGGAAACATCATTTTATTTTAATTTTTAATGAAAGGTTTAATAAATAAAGTTTGCTTCTTGAATGTGCTAATCATAGTTTGGTTATCCATAATTTTCACTTCATACTCAACATAAATTAAAGATTTGAGTCCTTATATATAATATATATCATGCTACTACTTATTATATTTAGGGATATATATCTAATCAGACAAATTTATACATTATATTTATCAAATATAGTGGAATGCTAAAAAAATGCCAAACGTATAATCCTTCTATTCTAATTCGTATATTGCAAAAATATAACTAAAGTTATGTTATTTCTTATTTAATCATATTTTTTTGATATTTCTTTGATCTATCTTTACCTTTTCTAAAATCACCAAATCAGTTAATCTCATACGTATGAGACAGCCATGCGGTTCGTAATCTTCACATGCCTAAATCCTTAATATTATTTACCTTATCTTGTCATTTACCAATGTCACTTTTACCTTGTCTCGAAGATAGTAATCTAAAAAATAAAGTTATGACATGTAAATATTTCAAAAAAACAAGAAAAAAACAATGAAAATGCAGCACGTGCTACTATATATGTGAATCATATGAACCAACCACTATAATTATGCATGATTTGATTTGATGTATTTTTAATGGTTTTATGTTTAATTATATTTATTTATGTATTAATAATAGCGTATTGTTGATATGATGAGTTGTTGTATATTTGTTTATAAACCATGTAATACTTAACAGAATGTATAATTAACACAATATATTAGTTATAAATACATTGTAAATATCAAGCAAATTATTAAGTAATATCATAGCTAATTCATGTATTATTTTTTTATACATCTTACCAAATGGTTTTCTAGAGTTAAATAAATCAAGTTATGTTTGATTATACATTTTATAAAGAAGAAATCAAATAACAGATCATTTTATTTAAAATTTATAAAGATGAAACCGGAAATTGGATTTGAAGTACTTTTGGACTTTGAAGTTCATCTCCAAATTAAATTTTGAAATTTTATAATCAAGCAGTCATTTTTAAATAAATCAAAAATTAATAAAAAATAAATAAATAATTCTCACCGCTAAAAAATGGCTATTTATATTTTTTTATTAAAATAATTGTTTGATTCCATAAAATTGTGCCATCTATTTTGAGATAGGATAAGTAAATTTGATGGGAATATGGTTAGTAGTGCTATTGCTATATTTAATGAAATATTGTGCGGTTCAAGAGAAATACTGTTACTCAAATATAAAGCTTACATCAGCCAAATGAACATGTTTCGATTCACGATAAAATATTTTTATATTAAATACATTTAATTCATATTTCAAAAAAAGTTTATGATGTGTGTTTATAAGTATTTATCATGTAAATAAGTTAGTTACATAAAATATATTAAAATATGTATGAGATTTTACGGCTTATTAAGATTAATGTGTATAGCAAGACTTTGAAAGGCTCTTACTTAGCTTTTGTTTAAAGGATCGATCTTAAAATGAGGTGCAAAAATAGTCGGATTTAAACGGACTAATCACTAAGCATCTCTGGTTTACAAAGAAAAGTGAGATATTCATGATGTGTATATGACGGATGAACTAACTTCTTTTCTTTGATTGTATTGATACTTTGAAAGACCTAATGAATTGATATTTTCCTATTGATTCATATCATTTCAAGAGATTTAACGTCAATATTACGACGTGTAAATAGTTTTTTACATAAATTTGTAATTAATCAATGAACCCCACTACTAAACATTATAGAAAAGCATAATTCACATAGACCGTCCAATTTAATTGTGAACAAAAGATAATTTAATCCACTTAATTGACGGATATTATTCTTGTGTTCCCATTTACGTACCAATTTTGTTTATTATGTCATTTTCTTGATAAATTAATCGATTCTCTATCCCCAAATGGAAGGACTAATTAATTAGTGGAGTTAATAAATTTGATGGTCACTTAATTATCAACTATTTTCACAGAAAATCACTTAACTTTCATTTACAACTCAAAAGTCACTCAACTATGACTTCTTTGCATAGAAAGTCACTCAACCTATTTTATTATTTTTTCACTAAAATTTGCTGACATGAAATTTTTTATTTTTAATCAAAATTTTAAAAATTAAATACATATCCATTTAAACCATTTAATGACCCGCCCCATTTAACCCGCCCCGCTAAAAATATGATATTGAACTTTTTATTTTATCATTAGTTACCCAAGTCATTATCTCTTGTCATATTTTAGTGGGTTGGGTTAAATGGGGCGGATCATTAAATGGTTTAAATGAATATGTATTTGATTTTTAAAATTTTGGTTAAAAATAAAAATTTCAAGTCAGCAAATTTTAGTGAAAAAAATAATAAAATATGCTAAGTGACTTTCTATGCAAAGAAGTCATAGTTGAGTGACTTTTGAGTTGTAAATGAAAGTTGAGTGACTTTCTATGAAAATAGTTGATAGTTAAGTAATCATCAAATTTATTAACTCTTAATTAGTGTCAACATTAATTAATTATGCACTTTGACTTTTGGGTAAACGTGTCACCAAAGACCAAGTCAAGGTCCATGTTTAAATACTTAATTTTTTGTAAATTAATTTTTCTTTATTTATACTCCATTCACATTTGACTTTAAGTAAAAAAAAAAAAGCCTTTCATTTTCTTTTTGTAACAAATACTTTTCCATATGGCAATGTATGAACATCGGATTTTACATTAATTCATCACCTAGAGAAATTAAAAATGAACATTAGTTTTCACATTAATTCTTTTTTCTCTCTTTAAAGTTTACACTTAATTTGACAAGTGTGTACGAAAGCAAAGTTACACATGATTCATCACCTTAAGAACTTATCTGAAGATCAAATGTGTGACACACTTATTATTTGAATATTTATGATCGTCAAATCTCATTGACTCTCTATATTGTGTAAGTGTCTCTAAAGCTATGGACAAATGCAGTAAACTCGCGAGAAAACGAGCAAATGCACTAAATCAGGCCCCATGTGATCGATATGCATCTCCATATTCTATGTATCGAATTATTGGTTCTAATATCATATGCTAGGCTAAAATAATTCAAAATACTCTTAACATGATGTGATATTTATTTTTTAGATCAAATTTTTACTGTATATTTCCCAAAAGGCCTCATGATATTAAAGGTAGATTTACACGATTACAATCTATATATAATTTTATTTTCTTTTCAACTATCAATATGAGACTTTATTTGCATTCAAAATATGAGACCTGAAATGTCTTCTATCAAAGAAAATTTTCATTTTCAAGACTCAAAACTTGAAACTTACTCCCTCCGTCCACAATTGTTTGGCAGGTATACTAAAAATAGATGTCCAAGATTAATTGTCAATTTAAACAATCAAGAAATAATTAGTCACTTTTTTCCAATTCTGCCCTTAATGATAGTGCAGTTCAATTGAAAAGTTATGTGAACTTTTGGTATTCTTGGTATAGTAAGGTTATATTAGTCAAATTATACCTTGTATTAAATTTTCCTTGAGGGGTGTGCATGACCTTATCCTGACAAACAATTATGGACGGAGGGAGTATAATTAAGTATCAGGAATATCAATTATCCCATCAAGTACACCCATTAGTCCATCCACTATGACTATACTGAATTTTTTTCCCACTATTTTCCTTTGAAATTTTCCACCTAAAAATGTTCAATGGCTACTTTCACAAATATTTTAACTGAATCAGTGAAAAAAGAAAAGAAAAAATTAGTATCTATTCTCAACATTTCAACGAGAATCCATTTCCCATGCTCTCTCCCATTCTATTAATTCACAAAAAAAAAACTTTTGTTTTTAGCCGCGATCATCCATTATTTTATTTTTAACATGAAAATTCTTTTAATTTTAGTGGCCTGTAAATTGGTATCCTATGTACTTGGAGCAAAAAAAACAAATATGTTTAAATGCACCAGTACTGACAGCAGGTGACAACTATTTTAGGAATCAAGCATATTCTTCATTTATTCACAGTATATGCACTGTATATATGTTATAATTATATATACCCAAAAATTTATTTATTTATTTATTTACTCTCTTTTTTCATAGCTTTAAAGATTCTCACTTTTTTTTATTAGTCATAACATTTTTGTAAGTAATTTGATGAAAAAAATGTTCTTTTTCCTATTTTGACAACTCTTTAGTTATAACTTTTCACGTGACATATTCAAGATTACAATACTAAGAGACATTCTAATAAATAATATATACTTTAGTTTAAAATTAAAATGTTCAAAAATCTTTCCTATTTTATTAAATTTTATATAAAATCAAAACAAGATAAATAAATTAAAACAGGGGAACTAGGTTCACTACAAAACAAAACAAAAGAAGACTTTCAATAAATAAGAAAAGACTATTTTTTAGGGGGGGGGGGGATGTCAAAGAGATAAATTGTTAATTTTGAGAGGCTGCTAACATTTGATGTATCCAACTGGAGGTGTGCAAACCTCCTAACTGGATAATAGTCTTATTAAAAAGAAAAAAAAATCTTTATAATAACGGGGTATCAACTTGCATGTATCTTGATAATTTCATTAGATGCATGTTCTTTTATCAACACAGTCATAGTACGTGAAATTAAGATTTTTACTAAGAGAGTTTAGAATATGAAGAAGCAAACATACAAAGAAGTCAAGTGTGATTCAACATCTATTATATATACATAAAAAATAATTTTAATCATATATTAAGAGTGTAATTTTCATCAACGGGATTCAGATGAACCTCCTCAACCTTATCTAACTCCGCCCTCAAGTCATAGTAACAAAGCCAAAAATCTCATTAACATTTGAACCTAATCTCACATTATTTTCACACACCGTTGACTGTTTCTCCACAATATCTTTTTCATGCACCCAAAGATGTTACCTGCCTAATGATCAATGCAATGGATTGAGATTCATAAAATCACATGTTCAAGATCTATCAAAGACAAAAAAAAAAGTGATCTTTCTCCAGTTATCTGACCCTTAATGAACAGAATTTCTCAATACTTACTTTGATAAAAAAATAACAAATATCTTTAAAAATTAATCAAAATACACACTAGCATCAACCGAACACCATAATTATATATATGTAAATTTCTTCCTCATCACTTAATTTTCTAAATTTGTACAACCATTGTTGTTGTATAAGAATTTTGTATGTCATAGTATGGTTTTGTTGTCACATTCATATATTGTAACAGGACATTAGACTAGTTGGTTTGGCATGTGGTCATCAATTGGATGGTCACTAGTCATAGTAGTAGCTAGTTGCTAGGGTCCCATATGCACATCTGTTCATGATCTGGATATTTTTGTTTAAATATTTTTTTTTTAAAATCGTTTAATATGCATAATAAGATTAAATAAAGTTAAATTTACATCAAAAATATATAAATGCTTAGAGTAAACAACTTTCTAACAAAGACAGTTATATATTCAGCATAATTTAAAAATGATATTTTTAGTTAAAAATGAAAGAATATTTAACAGTTCATTATAACTTTTGATGGGTCCGTAACTCTTATCTACTCTATCTCTAGATCTCACTAACCTCTTTAGTTTTGCTGTTGTTGTATGATTGGTAAGACAAGGGGACAACACTTTTTTTTTTCTTTTTCTTTTTTATAAGATTTGCCCATTTGGTGAATCTTTATATTTTTATTTTTAATAAATTGGAGATTTGGGTTTGGTGAATGTCTTGGCGGTTGGTGTGTGGTTTTAATTTGTTCACATATTATCATGATATCCTAAAATTCTCAATGATACTATAATAGGCATTCAAGAAAAAATTATCGAATGATATCATTACAGTCTATATATTGTGATGATATCATATATATATATATATATATATAGTGATGGTATCAAACAGACTAAAGGCGCATTGGGCCTAGGCTATGAAGGATGAGCTATGAACAAATAATTAATTATTATTTTTTTGTATCCAATAAATGTAGTTTTCCCTTTAATTTAAGGCTTATTCACCCGAAGGGCATTATTTCGAGATGATGTTTAGTTTTTACCTTTTAAATTTGTAGTCTTTAGATTTTATTCTTCAACACTTTAAGTAATAAAAAGAGTGATAAAAAATATCTCTGAAGTCGGAAAAAATATGTTTGACGTAATTTTAAATTTTTGTATTATAATGTATTGAAAAGATGCCTACAGAGCATAACAAGTTTTATTGCTTAATTCCTATAAAATTTAACAAAACATAACTTAATTCACACAGAATGAGATAAGTGTGTAACTCATTAACATATTTTAAAAATGTGACAGATATTTTAAAAAATCCGCTTAGGCGCTTATAAATATAACCATCAAACCATCTTTATATATGAAATTACCTTTGGATGATAAAATATTTTTTTCTTTATTAAATACTAGTAGAATAGAAATAGAGTTACCATCCAACATTTAGTGATGGTGAAATGAATTTCAATGTCCAATTGTGTGTAGACAAATCTCATATCCTTGGACTGATTGGTGGGACCTATTTTTTATTAATAGCATAAATTATTTTTTTCTAAAACAAAATACTTTTGAAACATTAATCAAGTACAACAACAGATCTAATATAAACAAAACATTTTAAAAACTAATTAATTAGACATACATTGAGACTATTATTTTTTAGAAGTAACAAACACAGCATATTAATTTTCTACCCCTTGTTTTTGAATTTTCTGGTCATTGCCAATATGTTCACATAAAATCTAGGTTTATGTGGTTATGTATTCTTAGATACCATTTACATTTATGTTAGCTTAATTTATATCCCATCAATTATGTCATTTATCATGTAGGGATTCTAGAAGCTCAAAATTATGTTTCGCCATTAAAAGTATGACATAGTAATCAATAAAATAAGTTAAAGAATTTTAAGATTTTAAACTTAAATTTGAGTAGAAACAAAAAATATTAGATAATATCTTTTTGTGATTTGTTAAAGTCTTTATGCATATAGTTATTTGAATCATGTGTTGGTGGGAGATTTTAAGATTTTTCATAAAATTAATTGAAGTGCGTAAAACTGACGACACCACAATTTTATTTTATTTTTTGACCTTTTGCTATGAATTGATGGACGTTTTATGTCAATTGACAAAAGAATTGGTTCATCCTGTGGCTTTTTCTTTTGATTTTTTACTCAGTGATTGATATTCACTTTAGAATTTAGTTAAATTTAAATTTATATATTGCAAAATTAATTTAGGATATAATACTTCCAACATATTATTTTTTTCTCAAAAAATCAAACCTGAAATCTCTTAATTGAGATTTAGGAGATTCCAAACTATTTTACTACAATTCATATTCAAACATAAAATTAGTGTTGTTGCTGTGATTCACATATTAGTATATAATAATTTTGGATAGACTTGTAATCTATCTTTTTCTTGATATTTCATTTCATGTGCAAATACCTTGAATCATAGTAATATATGTTCTATTACCATGTGCTACCTTTTAAAACAACATTCCAAAATTTTCAAATCATCTAGAAGATAAAATTAGATAAACCAAGTGATCAATGATGTAACTATAGAAAAAGTTTGATAATAAGCATTATTTAAAAATTATAATTTATTATCCTATCATTAGTTAAACTAAATTAATAGGAAACAAAATAGGCATAATACATGATGGGAAGCGGGCTAACCCCGAAAATGCCCCACCCGTAAGTTCCTTTGTCGTTGGGGAGTTTTAAAACGCTACATTTTTTTACTTACTTTTCTTGTTGCATAATTCAGATAGATAGAAGGGATATAATGTGTCTTTTAACTTGATTTATTTTCACATTTATGCCCTCCAACTCTGGATGCACAAGTAGACACTTAAATTTGTATAAAGTTGAACAAGTAGACACATGAGTTTTATGTGCATAATACAAGTAGAAAATCACGTAGGACACAAATTGACATATAGAATGCCACAGATGACGCAAATTTCTCATTATCTTACCTTTCTTTGTTTTGGTTTCAAAATCAAATATTCGATATTTACATTGAAATTTGACTGGATTTAATTTAGCACATTACAAGGTTTATCGTTGGGGTAACGCTTCCAATAAAAAAAAAATCCCCCACAAACTGAAAAATTCTAGTTAAAGAAACAAAATCTCAAACATTCCACCACAATTCATGTTGGTTTTATTATCTTACCCAATTAGAGAGGGGGGAAATAAAATCTTGGCAAGAATATATATATCATGTCAATAAATATAATCACTATGTGAAAAAGAGAAACAAAGAGAGTAAAAATTTGAGCAATTATTTAATTTAATAAAATATTTTCTTATCACGTATGAAATACTCTTGATTTGATAGGGGGATGGTCATAATTGGTTTCCCCAACTTTTAGGAAAAAAATGAAAAATGTCCTATTGCAATGACAACAAAGTGATAATCCAAGAAAGGGAATAATAATATAAAATATGAAAGTGACCATATAAGAATCTTATTTATTTTTTAAAATTAAAAACACATATAATTATAAAATAAAAATAAAAACAATGGTCCAACCCAAACATTCCATGTTGTCTTATGTTTATGCCAAAACACAAATTAAAAACATGTATTATGAGATTAAGCCAGCATTTGGTTCAAGTTAATACAAATTAAAATAAAATTTACTTGGCTTCAATAACCTTTATATTTGCTAGTAAATTTCATTTGAACATTTAAAATTATGATTTATTTTAATTAAGTATTCAAATAATGATAAAATATTAGAAATCGTTAGTACATGTCATCCCATTTATCATATATTCAATTATAACCGATCATTCGATAAATTTAAAGAAATGTTTGTATAGATCGATCAATCTTGTGAGAATTATGAAAATATTTTTTATATATCAATAATTGAATCATGTGCACTATTATGGACATCAAATGACCAAAAACCCAATATCATTTAACTCAATTGTCATATGTTATAGAGCATTGCCATTGGCTGGAAAAAAACTTTATTGTAGCTTACAATATAAATATTTGTACGAACTGCCCCTATGCGGTTATGCTTATCTTATCAACCATGTGTTACGTGGTGAAATTAACGACATCTTCTTGAGACAAGTCATTTTATGCGGGACCGACCTAGATAGATATATATATATTTCCCTCCGTTTTATTTATATGTCATTCTTATTAAAAATAGATAATATTTAATATTTGTTATTTCACAAAATTAATACATAAATAACACTATTACTCCTATTTTACCCTTGTGAGTCATTGGTCTTGAAAATATATATTTGACTTACATAGAAAAACTAAGTAAATATTTCATGTTCATTGGTCAAATTAAATAATAAAAATGAATAAATTCATGTTCATTGATTGAATACTTGACTTCAAAAAAACAGTAAATAATGATAGAATAGTAAAATTACTTAGTTTCTTAATGCACGTGAAATCTAAAATAGTGACATATAAATAGGAACAGAGGGAGTATATCGTAATTCTCTATTTGTATCATACAAATAGAATAGAGAATTACGATATACTCCCTCTGTTCTTTTTATAAGTTATCCTTACTAGAAATAGTTGGTTCATAATACTTGTCCTTTCATAAAAATAATGCATAAATTACAATATTCTTCCTATTTTACCCTTGTGAGTTATTAACCTTGAAAAAATATATTTGATCAACCTAGAAAAACTAAGTGAATAATTCATGTTCATTGGTCAAATTAATTAATCAAAATAAATTAGTTCATATTAATTGATTGAAAATTTGACTTAAAAAAAATTAAATAAGGGTAGAATAGTAAACTTACTTAATTTATTAATGCACATAAAATAAAAAATAGTGACATATAAATAAAAACAGAAAGAGTATCGTATTATATTGTATTAATGAATAAAATATTTGAATAAATTATATTATTTTTAACGGGCCTTAGGAAAAGGAGCCTTTTTCCCAATCAATGAAATGAAAAGGAGTCGAGTAGAAAAGAAACTCAAAATTATGTAAAAAGTACTATGCATTACAATGATTAATAATTTAAATATTTTTAAAACATATATAAAATTTGTTGGGCTCTCGAAATTTTACGTATGGCACATAAATTGACACAGAGGAAATAACACATATTATTTAAAATAACGTAAAAATATTATAAATTACAATAATTAACAACTTCAAATATTTTTAAGAATATATATATATATATATATTATTAACATGGGCGTATCTAGAGAGGGGGCCGTGGGTTTACATGAACTCATGCTCCCCTCTCTAAATCACATATAATAGTGTTATATTTTTTAAAAAATATTTAAATATAGATATATGAACCCACGTTCATGGTATCATATAATAATACGATGATGATTGGGTGCACCTCTCCAAGTGAGGATAAAAATTTAAGTCTTATATCTATGTTGTCCTTTTGAGTAACACCTCTCCAAGTGGTTATCGGTTACACTTTTGACGTTTCAACTAATTTCTCTTTTTTTTTCCTCTAATCTTTCAAATTTTTCAAGTATGTTTCTAAAAGTTTTAGCACTGTAAAAAATTTATATAATTAAATCAAATGTGTATATTAAAATTTAAAACTAGTACTCCCTCCATTTCATATTAATTGAATTGTTGAGGTGTTTCACATCCTTTAAGGAAAGAAGATTAAGACATAAATTAGATATAACTTTCAATTTTTACCCTTTTTAATTATTGTCAAATTTATGATTAAAATAACTTTATATTAATTAATAACTAATTCCAATACTAACTAATGAAGGGTAAAATTGGAAGAACAATTTAAAAGTAGTCTAGAAAATTGAACAATTAAGTTAATTTGAAAATACAAAATGTCTCAACAATTCAATTAATATGAAATGGAGGGAGTAGTATTATATTTTTTCGTAATCGTGCACCCATCTTGCTGAAATCCTAGATACGCCTCTCTCTCTCTCTATGTATATATATATTTGATTGATTTTCAAAATTTTAGATGTGCCACATAAATTGAAACGAAAAAATAATTATATTGGGCATTTACTGATACGGGCTCTTGTATCTAGTTCTAATATAAAAATCAATGGATTATGGATGCTGCCATCATACAAATTTAAAATTTTAGTATTCCTGATGAGTTTAAACTAAGAAAAATCTTTTGATTCTTATGTGTGATCACCCTCCCCCAGCCACCACCTCCCTACCCCCCAAAAAAAAAATAAAAAAAAATAATAATAATAATAAAGAATTACAATAATTAAGGAACCAGATTCAAGATTAAAGATTCAATGATGCAACTTGTCAGAATTTTTTAAATCTTTTTTTTTTGTTTTCTCATATCATATTATTAAGAAATTCTTAATAACTCGAATTTTTATTATTCAATAATATTTTATGATTAAGATAATTGGTTGAATTTCATAAAACTATTTCATAAAGAATTATTGATATATTTTGTTTATAAAATAAGATCAACTTTGATTCTGGAATTATTCACATTACTTTTTGCTTTTATTGAAATAAGATCCTCCTTTTATGTGAAAATATCCATATCAATAATTTTGATTCTAGTATGGACAATGGCTCAATATTTTATTTTAATTATTTTGTATTCTGAATCTAATCTTGATTCAATACGATTAATTTATAGTGTTGCATAGGGGTTGTATAAAGGGGAAATATTTCTTATTAGGAATTTATTTATATTTAACGCTTGAATTTAAGATCTTTAATTAAAAATAAATAAATTTCAGCTAAAATAAAAATAAAATAAATTTATCCGATTATTTAAATAAAGATCCCGAATTACAAAAGCTTTGCAGATATGCAATTCAAAATCAAAACAAACTACATTCACAATTGATCTAATCTATATTGGGCATTAGAATTTATTGAAGAGAACGAAAAAACAGAGCAAGTTACATATTTGGCAGTCGATTAAAATAATTATATTCACTAGTTGAATATATAAAAATATATACTGTTTTATAATAAAAGATGTATTTTTAATGCATCTTATACAATAATATATAAGAAATATATTTGTTTTAATTATTATTTTGGTGAGTAGCTATACATAACAAGTTTTTCAAAGCAGTGACAAATATTCAGACTTTATTTAAGTTACTTAGCTATAGTTTCATAAATTATTGAAATGTAGCTATATTTTGGATTTTGTAGCGAATATACAATACACACGCGCTGATACAATATGTGTTGATACAACTCTTTTACGTTTTTCCAGTTGATACAATTGATACCTGTTGATTGAATACAACTCTTAAAATGATACAATTTATGTCCATCTAATAAAATAATCATAACTACGTTTCGTAAATTCGCAAAAACTATAACCATGTTTCGTAATTATGCTCTAAACTATAGCTATTTATAAAATTTTCTCAAAAAAATAAGGACAAATTACAGAAATCCCACCTTTTAGTTTACTTATTACCATTATCCCCTATAAGTTTTATAAATTTCCAAAATCTCTCATTTTCATGCATCAGATTAATGTATCTCGCGCATCAGAGTAATGTATCAGCGCTTATATTATTGTATCTCACGCACTTATATTATTGTATCTCGCGCACTTATATTATTGTATCTCGCGCATCAGATTAGTGTATCATGTATAAAATGTACATCAGATTAGTGTATCATGTATAAAATGTACAACAAATTAGTGTATCATGTATAAAATGTAATGTATCTTACTTAACAATTATTGTATCTCGCGCATCAGATTAATTTATCAGCGCTTATATTATTGTATCAATTTTGAAGGATTTCTGTAATTATGAACTTTTAAGGGATAAATTATAATTTTACCTTAAAAGTATGTGGTTTCTATAATTTGCCCAAAAAATAAATAAATGAAGCCCACTTTCCCAAAATGAATGGGCTTCGTGTGGCGTTGTATAAAGCCCAAAACGAAGCACTAAGACACTGGGTTGGTCGGCCCAATTCAATTATCTGTTAGACGAAACAAGAGATGTTGGCCCAATCATCAAAACAATCTTTTCCAATATATTTAGGAAAAATTACCTAAATACACATTTTATTTTATCATAATCTCTAAAATTCTCTATCATTTTAAAAGAATTTCAAAAATCCCCTCTCGAATACATCACTCCCCTCTAGCTGATACATCCATATCCCCTCTCGGATACATTCCTCTCATGTGTATCCAAATGTCTTATTATTCCTCCATCTCAGATACATCCCTCTCCTATGTATCCAGATGTCCTATCCCCTCTCTGATACATCCATATCCCCTCTATGATACATCTCTCACCTCTCTGATACATTCATATCCCCTCTATGATACATCCATATTCCCTCTATGATACATCCTTTTCCTCTCGGATACATCCCTTTCCTATATATTCGGATGTCTGCTGAAAAGTCCAGTGATGTATCTGATATTCATAAATTTGAAGGGATTTTTGTAATTTGTAATGTAATTAGCTCTTAACATTATGTAATTTATATAAATTATACTAATATTTACATTACCCCAAAGTTTCGATGTCGCTCAAAGTGTTTCAAATCACCTAACACAATGTCTCTATCCCATCAAAAGTTTATGAAACTATGCTTATCATTTTTATTTGATGTGCGTCTCTTCTACCAACATCTTGCCTTCTACATTACCCTTCACTTGATCTATGTCTCAGACCTTCCTCTCTTCGCCTTTCCAAGCATATACACCTTCTTATCTATGCTTTTATCCCATAGTTCAACATACAAACGTTTGAAAGCTATCGCCTTTACCATCATAACATTAACTTAGCCTCATTTCTCTTCGCCTTATTCTTTAACACTATATTTTAAAAATAAAATTAGTCCAAAATGTAAAAAATGCTCTTTATTTTATTCTTTTTACAAAAAAACATAAAAATGAGAGGTAACAAAAAAAATCATCCGGAATGACATAATTGGTTTGGAGCGTGGTCATCCACACAGATGACCACAAATCCATCACCTTTCAATACCTTCTAAGTCGAGCATACCAAGAGGTTGTAACAAGGTTATAATAACGGCGGATTATCCTAATATGTTTTTTTTTAAAAAGTAAAAAAAGATAAAAGTAAGGAAAACTTAACAGCCGTTTCTTTAGACACGTTTCATTTTATTTATTTTTCATCATAAAAAAAAATTAGTGCAGAAACACAAAGTGGCGACACATTTTCTATTTTTCTCTGAAAATTTTCTTGATCGTACCACTAATCCCAATCTTCAAGGACATTCGCAACCCCAAAACCCCGTAAATTTTGTTGGTTTTTTTTATTTTTCACCATTGATTTTATTTTTCCACAAAAAATTGCTAATCATTTTTTTGTGTACATTTTTCTTTGTGACATTTTTTTTTTTTTTTTTTGTATAAAGTTGGTTATGGGAAAGAGAAAGAGAAGAGCTGACCTCAACAAGACTCCTCCTCCTGCAGGTATTATATGGGGTTCATGATTTTAATTTTATGATTTTTTTTAAAAATAAAATTGGGTTTTTTTTTCCGCATTTGATTGTTTATGACCTTTACATGTTGTTTGTTATCAAGAAATAATTTTTTTGATCTCATAAGAGGAGGGGATGCATAAGTAGTTAGAATTCATTAATTGAGAAATGGGATGTTAGTGGTTATCATTTTGTTGTAGTTTTTGTCTATTTTGATTTGACTCTTCAAAAATGTTTACGGATGTGTGTCTGTCAGATGCTTTAAAAGTAGTGCATTTTGGAGAATCGGACACGGTGTGCCAATAAAGATAGTTTTTTTTTGCTTTGACTCTTCAAAAATGTTGACGGGTGTGTGTGGGATACTTTAAAAGTGCTGCATTTTGGAGAATCGGACACCGGTGTGGCAATAAAGATAGGTTTGTTGCTTTTTGCTTCTTTTTTGGGTGGTTGGGGTGCTAGAAGAGTTTGGGGAATGTTGTGCACCAAAGTTTGATGGTAGATGGTTTGGTGGCAAATGGAGATTTTTTTGTTTTTGTTAGAAAAAAGATTATTGCTTTTCTTTTATTTTTGCAAATTTTATAACCGTATTGCTACTAGACAGAGGCGGAGCCAGAATTTTTAGTTTATAGGTTCTGAATTCTAAAAAAGGCAACTTATTGGGTTATGGATAATTTATTTGTACATATTGTGAGTGAATTTCTCAACACAAATAAAAGGTTTTGACATGAACCCGTAGCTTTGTCTCTAGCTCAGTCCTGCTTATGGAAAATATCTTGGTTCAGTCTTATGAATGACCTTTTTTGTTGAAGGTTTAAATTTGATCAAACTTCAGTGTCCCAAGTTTGGTGGATGGAATGTTAGTAGAAGGTTCTGTTTCGGAAAGTTCGAGTAGTTGGTTTGTGATGATTTTTTAATAACGGTGGTGTTCCAGGCTCTTGATGATTATATTGGATCGAGCGTGTGAAAGTTGATAAACATTGTTGAGAGATACGATTTAAATGTAAAGTTATTTAGGAAAAAAATGTCAAAAGTTCGTTCTTTAAAGCCCAAAAGACGTCTGATCCTTGGAAGTTATTGCTATTTCAGAATTACTCACTGCTAAGATTCATTGGTTGCCTGCATTGTGTTGTATGGTCATGACCTTTTGGTGCCAAATTCATGTAGATCACAAAATTATTTTCTTCTTTAATAGTTATTTAAGGTTATACGTAGCCATGTTTGAGATCCTCTAGAATATGTATTTTGGTTCATTTCTATATTTAGTTTTTCTAACAATTTTGTCCTAATTAGAAATCCAGCAATTAGGAAAGCCTCTTTACTTCATCTGCGCTTATCATCCTCATGTCCGGATCAACTTGTGTACACCATGACTCGTATATTGAGTAGTTTGCTACAGTCTACAAGCACAGGTCGAGTAAATCTGTGTTTCAAAGCTAAAGTAGATGGGCTCACACTGAGTGTTGTAGCAGGGTTTTGAACACGGGATCTCAAATTCGGAAATTGCTATGCCTTAACCATTAGATCATCTATTTAGGAACTCCTATTTAAGGAGCTCTCTATGTATTATTCACAACTCAATTCAGTAAAGGATTTCATGCTTCTTTTATCTTTTCACAATTTCTAACTGTCCATGGCTCACAATTTCACAACTTTGATGTTTTACGGGCATCATGTATATAGCTTCTTCTGTACCTTTCCCCGAAAAACTTCTGTTCTTCGGTGATTTGGTCTTTAGCTTGTCATATTACATGCATTCAAGTCTAAAGCTGCCTTCTTACTTGCTCTTCTATTTGAAGCGCATTTTACTAATAGTAGCTTATTGACATTACAATGGGGGTGCTTCTTTTCGCAAGATAATAGCATGACATTAAAATTATCAGGGTGATTTTTGTTCTCTCCATGTTGTATCCCTCCCTTTATTTTTCGCTAGAAACTAAGAGCTACTAAGCGAATCTTGTATGGCTCAACCCCCTTCCCTCCGGAATAACGTACTCAGTTTTCTTTGTGTTAATTTTCTTGGAGAAAAGACAACTGAATCATGACTCCAATTACAATGTGATTGCAGACCTGATGCCACCCTCACCCGGAATGGATGCATTGTCGAAACAGGTTCTCTTTGTTTCTTCATCTCATAATGGAATTCAATAACTTTCTCAGTTTTCATTTATTGATTAATACATACCTCCTTGTGCTTTGTCTTTGTTTCATTCTTTGGAATGCATTAACCACAAAGAGAAGGTAAATGCTATTTTTCTTTAACCGCTGATACCCGTACATTATAGAGGTTCTTGACGTAGGATTAGAAAGTTTGCTTGTTTTTGAGGTTTTGAAGTTCCATCCTGAATAATTCTAAAGTGAAATCTTCATGCACAAGTAGATTGGAAGGTGATATAATGTTGTAGATACTTCAAGCGTAAATGAGCTTGAAGTACTACACTATTTGAGTGTTTTGTGCTTGTCTTCTTTGTAAGAGATCTCATTTTGCATTATGAGCAGAAGTTCTCTCATCAAGTTGACAGCAGTGGAATAAAGTCTTTTTTAACCATTGCGGGGGATATCATGGATGGTCCTGTGAAGGTAACACAAGGCCAACAATCATCTATTGTTCACCGTCGAAATATTGACCTTCTAAAGTCTCTGAGGCATCCGCATCACTATGGCCGTCATTATTCTCGACGAAGGTCTGCTAGTAATGCTGAGGCATCAGCTTCCCATGGTGGTTATACGCCTTCTTATGATGAGAAGTGGTCTTTAAAGATGGCAAGCAAATGCTCTACAGATTCTGGACATGACACAGGTGCACCTTATGTCCTTTACTTAAACCTCATACGTAATCACCTGAAAATCCCTTGGCGATTGGTATGAACCTTCTTCTTATAACTGAAACCTCATATAAAACTAAGTAGTTTCACATGGACCTTTGTGCCTCGGAAGCCAAGTCGTTCTCATGATATAAGACAAAACAGTAATTTTGATAGTAGCTCAGTGTTACATCACAGTGAGAATTTCTCTTTTCCTATTAGTATTTGTCTAAGCACGATTCTCGTGTTTCTGTTGAATCTACTTGAAAAACTAGAGCTTGAAACATGTCTCACTTCATTTTCTTTGCATTCTCTGGTCAGATAATAGTCAAAAAACAGTTCACAGAACAGAAGGTGTCCCGTCCAGTTCATTAGCAACGAGGGTGATATCATCCGATGCAGGGAAACTCTTTTGTGTACTATGCAACAAGTTTTTGAAGAAGGAACCCTACATCGTCCTTGAAAACAGTTTGCCTATAGGCGAGACGTCTATAGTGGCAGTCTTAGCTTGTGGTCATCTTTACCATGCTGATTGTTTGGAACAGAGAACGAACCGTGAAGATAGACAGGATCCGCCCTGTCCAATTTGTCTCGGCTTGGTTTCTCACGTCGATGCATCAGTAGAACTGGATTGAGTAGTAGGTCAGCTTCTTTACCTGGATACTGATCATCTTTTTGGAGATTAGAATCATCTAGGGAGATACAATCTTGTACATGATTTTGAATGTTTTTTTTTTGTATCTTCAAATATTGTATAGTAAGAAGTTGAAAAATGATAAATGGGGATCATGTATGGCAACTTTTTTAAATGTTGTATGATACTGTGGTTAGTTCATGCCTCTACTAGGTCTATTTGATTATGCATGCAAATTACTATGTTTGGTTTGGTGGTAAGAGCGCAACACATGATGTGTAGTTAAGACATACGTTACGTGTTTGAACTTCTGCTGAGAACAAAAGGCCAGTATTTAAGTGGTGAAGCATACAAGGACAAACCTATTATTCTGCTATTTCTCTTTTTCTGCATTAAAACTGATGTGGAGCAAGATAGAGACAAGGGGTTTTAGGATTCAGATAAATCTCTTTCGGTGGAAAATATAAAAATTATATTGTATATATTTGATTATGCTTGTACATTAGTAATTACTATGTTTCTAAGCACCCAAGGCTTTGGTTCGGTGGTAAAAGCGCAATATATGATGTGTAGTTAAGATCTACTCACATGTTCAAACTTTGTTGAGAATAAAAGCTCGGTACTTAAGTGGTTAACAAGGACAAACCTATTAATAAGCACCAAAGGCGTTGGTTTGATTGTAAGAGTGTAACACATGATGTGTGGTTAAGATCTATGTTACGTGTTCAAACTTTGTTGAGTACAAAAGCTCGGTACTTAAGTGGTGAAGGTTGCAAGTACAAACCTATTAAAAAAAGTACTAGTATTTGAAAATTGAAATTGTGTTTGGACATGAAAATTTATGGTTAATTTGGAGTGAAATTGTAAAAATAACATATACAAATATGTGTATTAAAATGGATCAATTGGGAAATTAGTTGAATGGAGGGAGAATTATAGAATATGTATGTAGTTTATATATACATACTGGGAATATTATGTTATTTATATCCCTATACAATATAAGTTTGGAAAAATTAATTAATATAGTTAGGGGCACATTATATGTGATTGGTTGATAAATTAGGTGACCTTTAATTAGTAATTTAGTCAAGTGAATGGGCCAAATCCACAATTCATATTTTAGCAACAACACGTGAAATGTAACAAAATATCTAAACACTTATTTTTTAAAGGATTGCAAATAGAAACCGAAGAAATAGGGGTTACTTAATATAATATTAATACAAATTAAACCTTGATTATGATCTCGATTTTAATACATGTATAAGTTATGTTTTTTTACTAGCTATTGAATGACTCTTTAATTCATACTCGATCACTTGGCAAGACGATTTGTATTGATAAAGTGTGATGATCACGATTTTTGAATCGACTATCATGAATTTTTTTTATCAAAGTAATAGAAAAATAGTCACGTTTTAATGTGAAAATGAAATTTGATAATTCTTAGCTAAAACATAAAACAACTTATGTTTAAATTTTTTCTAGAATTTCAAACATTTAATGGAGTTTAAATTTTTATCAATTTAAATTTCAGCAACGATTCATAAAATTCGAAAGTGTACAAAATTTCTTGAAGTTTTTTAAACTTCATAAATGATTCATAAAGTTCAAAACTTTTATCACTTTAAACTTCTAAGAACCATTCTTGAAGTTAAAACTGATAAATGCTCAAATTTAAGTAAAGTTTTCTTGACCTTTTTAATTGTTCTAATAAGGGATCCATATTTTTATTAAAATTTTATTTCCTTATTTAAAAATGGCTAAATATATTTATAATTAGTGGTACAAAAAGGGCTATTTGACAATTTATTTCTTGTGTGAATGTCATATAATATATCTGGCCTACTTAACTTCCACCAACTAGCTTAGTTTTATTTCCCAAATAGTCAATCACTAGTCACAATTAAATATGAGGGGTCTCATGTCCCCCTCCCCCCCCCCCCTGTTAAATATTCAAACAAAATGGACTCTTTTTGAAAAATTGTACTAATATGTTAAGGTCAATAGAATGTGGATATTTTAATTACTTAAGAGTTAAGATTTATTTAAATAATTAATATCAATTCTAAAAAAGAATTTATATGTGTCTTTTGCAAGATTTTGTGTGAATACTCCTATTTTTAAATTATTACTTTTGCAAGTTTATGGAAATAATTTCAGACATACGAGATTAAAGTTAAAAATTAGTGTTTAATTTCAGATATTATTGTCCGACTCGTATTTCTTGTAAAACACAAGTATCAAATATTTTTGTTTGAAGTTTGGTATGATCAACTAAGATCAATTTCAGACATTTTTGACAGATGTTATGAATATGACAAGATCAAAATTCGAACTTTTTTACGGAAGTAAATGTAAAATTGACAAATTTCATTTATATGTGTTTGAATTTTTCATGTATCATGATGTACGTATGATTGAAGTGCATATAAAATTAAATTGACTAAAATTTTAGTCATGAATGTTCAAAAAAATTTGGCCAATTTTTTTTGTTCTTCGAATTTAAAAAATTTAACACACGATTAATATCAAAATTTATTCCAGAGGTTAATATTACAGAAAAATTAAAATTAGAATAAAAAAACAAAAAAATTATATCATAAATCACAAAAAAAATTAATTTTATGAAGCGATACCTAAAAAAGATCTTTAAAATTATCCCAAAATATATTCCCAAAATTATCTAATTAATGAAAAGCTAATCATGACCCATGAAAGCTATTGTATGAGAAAAACTATAATTATTTTTAGGTTAATTAATAAATGGAAGGCCACAATTATAAAGCAAGGTGATGCCAACACTCATAGGCTCAACACAACTGTAATAGACAATGACAAAAAATGATGAAAGTATAACTTCAAAAACAGTTAACAATAATTTGAAAGTTTTCCATCAAAGTAATAGGGCCAAAAAGACAAAAAATTCCAAATTTTATTAAATTGTCGTTATTATTTGACTTGACATAAAATTAATCAAAGAAAGTGTGAATTTTCTAAACTTGTGATAATAAGTATTCTATATATGTAATGATTTTAAAACTTTGAAATGTATGACTTCGAATTGTCGTATCATTTGTGGTAATAAGTAAAAAAAATATAAAAATATATCATTTTCTTTTGATGAATTGATAAGGAAATAATGTCAAACAATATTAAATCGAGAAAACATCACTTTAGTTACAAATATTCTTTTTTATGAGACACATTCATGCCCTTAAATGATATTTTTTTATCATCCAAAAATAATTAAAATTAAATTTTTTATATTTATATTTATTTTAATGACATGCTTTTATAGCAAGAGTGTTGTTTATAACATATTTACGATTTTTTTTTATATACAAAATTGTATACAATCAAATAAAGTAATCATTTCACTAATAACACAAATTACCATCAAAATAATACTTTTGAAAAAGGTGAAATTTGCACATCCAAACGTTCCACAACAACAATAGTTTTTATAACAATAATAATATGCCCAGTAATGTTAGTATGGTCCGAGAAGGGTAAATTTTACACTTTTTGTGATAGCCCTCAACTCAAGAAAATTTCATAATGCAAAAATAAGAAGTTATGATAAAGATATTGAAGAAAAAAAAGCACTGACAATAAAATAGTAAAATAACAAAATAAAAGAAATTATGATAAAATTAAAAAATAAGATAATGTTAACATAATAATAACGATAATATTGGTAAAGGAACAAAAACAACGTTCAAGACTAGAACTCCCATCTAGTCATTTAACACTTGAAAGAGACAAAATACTCGACTACTTATTAACTCTTCGTATCCTACTCATCGACCTTCATGTTCTCCTATTTAGAATCATGTCGATTTTCTGTGAGTTAAAGATATGTCATGTCTAATAACTTCTTTCCAATTCTTCATTTGTCTAACTCTACCTCTCCTCAAACCTATCAAGTGAGTCTCTCACACTATTTCATTAGACATTAAAGCTCCCCTTTCACATCTCTGAATCATCTCAGCCTCGTTTTTCATATCTTGTCCATCAAATAAGCTACTCCCACCTTGTCTATAAAACTTAACTTTTAAGGCTCGGTAACACCTTCTTACATCACATAGGAAACCAACTCTTCATTGTTATCCACCTCTCCATCCGCCTCCTATAATGCAACATTTAACTTGCACTCCATATACTCTATTTTAATTCTACTCTACATGAAACCTTTAAACTCTAGAGCCTATCTCCAATCTATCGTTCCAAATTTCCGATTTATTGTTAATCTCCAGCCTTAAGTTGTTATAACATATTTAGATTAAATAACTTTAAACATTAGCTCACTGAAAAAATACCACTAATCAGGGGAGGACCCACCCTATGTCATGGTATGTTGATCGACACTGCTTCGTTGAAAATTTGTAGTATTATATATATTAAAAAATCTGAAAAATAGAAATATTCCAATAGATAATGTTAATGACACTTCTTGAACAACTGAGCTTCTTGGCCCGTTGGTTTGCAGAGCGAATGTAATGGTCATTCACCGTCGAGGAAAGTTTAGTAGTTTACTTGACTTACGTTTTAAATAGTTTTTATTTATATAATGTTATTATATTAATTATTTATTATTTATTAATTTTTAAATATTGACACCGCTTATTAAAAATCCTGCGTACGCCACTACCACTATTTAACTAATACTAATTGTTAAAACTAATTACCACTATTAAATTAATACTAATTCTTAAAAAATATTTGAATCTGTCCATTCGAATATTCGAAGTTTCTTACCAGGCGTGGCCTGATTCGAGTTGAATTTGGCTTTTATTTTTTAAACATTTTTTTTAGAGAAAAGTTTAATTTTATAGGGATTCGAACCTCCAACTTCCTATTTATAATCAAATTAGCTAAATTAAACCAATTGCATCAAATTAGCTAAATTAAACCAATTGCACTAGAATATTTAGTACTATCTATATTCTCCAATGAGGCTATTATCAATATGTTTCAAATATGAAAACTTGTCGAGGAAAGTTTAGTAGTTTACTTGACTTACGTTTTATTAGTACATTTTAAATAGTTTTTATTTATATAATGTTATTATATTAATTTTTATTGTTTATTAATTTTTAAATATTGACACCGCTTACTAAAAATCCTGCGTATGCCACTGCCACTAAATTACCACTATTAAACTAATACTAAATCTTAAAAAAGAATCGAATCTATCCATTCAAATATTCGAAGTTTCCTACCAGGCGCAGAGTTTAATTTTATAGGGATTCGAACCTCCAAATTCCTATTTATAAATTAGGCTAAATTAAACCAATTGCACTAGAAACTATCTTCATTCTCCAATGAGAATATTATCATACAATTCAAATATGAGAACTCGTTGAGGAAAGTTTAGTAGTTTATTTGACTTACGTTTTAAATAGTTTTTATTTATATAATGTTATTATATTAAGGAAAAATTACAGAAATCCCACCTTTTAGTTTACTTATTACCATTATCTCCTATAAGTTTTATAAATTTCCAAAATCCCTCATTTTCGCGCATCAGATTAGTGTATCTCGCGCATCAGATTAATGTATCAACGCTTATATTATTGTATCTTGCGCACTTATATTATTGTATCTTGCGCATCAGATTAGTATATCATGTATAAAATGTACATAAGATTAGTGTATCATGTATAAAATGTACATCAGATTAGTGTATCATGTATAAAATGTAATGTATCTTACTTAACAATTAATGTATCTCGTGCATTAGATTAATGTATCATCGCTTATATTATTGTATCTGTTTTGAGGGATTTATGTAATTATAAACTTTTAAGGGATAAATTATAATTTTGCCTTAAAAATATGTGATTTATGTAATTTGTCCTTATATTAATTATTTATTGTTTATTAATTTTTAAATATTGACACCGCTTACTAAAAATCCTACGTACGCCACTGCCACTAATTATCACTATTAAACTAATACTAATTTTTTTAAAAGATTCGAATATGTCCATTCGAATATTCAAAGTTTCCTACCAGGCGCGACCCGATTCTAATTATTTATTGTCTATTAATTTTCAAATATTGACACCACTTACTAAAAATATTGCGTACGCCATTGCCACTAATTATCACTATTAAACTAATACTAATTTTTGAAAAAGATTTGAATCTGTCCATTCGAATATTCGAAGTTTCCTACCAGGCGCGACTCGATTCGAGCCCCGATGATGCCGAATTTGGCTTTTATTTTTGAAACATTTTTTCTGAGAAAAAATTAATTTTATAGGGATTCGAACCTCCAACTTCCTATTTATAATCAAATTAGGCTTAATTAAACCAATTGCACTAAAATATTTAGTACTATCTCCATTCTCCAATGAGTCTATCAATACATTTCAAATATGAAAACTCGTCCAGAAAAATTTAGTAGTTTACTTGACTTAGGTTTTATTAGTATGTTTTAAATAATTTTTATTCATATAATGTTATTATATTAATTATTTATTATTTATTATTTATTAATTTTTAATATTTACATCGCTTACTAAAATTTCGGTGTATGCCACTAATTACCACTATTAAACTAATACTACTTAAAAAAGATTCCAAGAACATTCTAAGTTTCCTACCCCAATATGCGAATCGTTCCAAATTTCTCTAAGCAGAATGAATCCGACGGCTATAAATCCATGAAAAACTCCGCCATTATTGTGTTTTCCCTGTAAAGCATCATTCTTTTTTATTTTGAACTGAAAAAAGGCATCATTCCAGTATCTTAAACAGCACCTTCCCTTCTCCTCTTATTATAATTGTACTGAAAAAAACCACCCCATTTCCTCCATAATTGTACCGTCTTAGCTCCATTTTCTGAAGAAGAAGAAGAAGGGTCTTTAATGGTGTTCAAATCTTGAATTGTTATGTAAAGTTCCGTTTTCTGAAAAAGGGTGTACAAATCTTGAATTTTTCTTTGAATTTGTTGAACTAGTACCCTTTTTTCATCCTTACTTGTACTGTCTAGGTCCATTTTCTGAAGAAGAAGAAAAAGGGTCTTAAATGGTGTCCAAAATTTGATCTTTCTTCCATACTTGTGTTGTCTAGCTCTGTAATCTCCATTTTTCTGAAAAAGGGTGTCCAAAATTTGATCTTTCTCTTCATTTCCTTCATACTTGTGTTGTCTAGCTCTGTAATCTCCATTTTTCTGAAAAAGGGTGTTCAAATCTTGAATTTTCTTAAAATTTGTTGAACCAGTACCCTATTTTCTTCTTACTTGTGTTGTCTAGCTCTGTAAGTCCAAAGTTTTGTTTTTTCTTAAAATTTGTTACTAAAACTTGTTATTGTTTTAACTTTACTCTACTTCTTTTGATGTTTTACCGGATATAGAAAGTTAACAACCCCATTTATTCTCTAGATATCTACCATTCATCTTCTTGAAAAAGGGTGTCCATATCTTGGATTTTCTTAAGCCTTTTTTGTGTTCTTGTGATCTTTGTCAGAAAACCCAATTTCAGGTAAAAGGGTGGTTGAAAGTTACTTTTTTTCCCCCTTCTCTCTGTCCTTTTACTGGTTGGTATTTGACACTTTGTGTGCATACCCCTAGTAACTTATTGTTAGGATTGGTGAAAAAAAGAGGTTAGAATATGGTGAGTAATGTGACTACCCCTAGGAAATCTATACACAGAGTGTTGGAGAGAGTTGGGGTTTATGGGTTTGTTGGTGGTAGCAGCCAGAAGAGATTAAAGTGTGATTTTCAAGATGAAGAATATAACACCATGGAAATGGTGCAGATTGGTGCTGAAAGGACTAAAAATGTGCTTATTTTGATGAGTGATACTGGTGGTGGACATAGGGCTTCAGCTGAGGCAATTCGAGATGCTTTCAAGTTAGAATTTGGGGATGAATATAGAGTAAGTTTTAGTTTTTGTTCCTTTTAATTGATTACACATCTTCGACCTTTTATTTCTCATTTAGTTTCTTGTCCTCCGATTTCTGTTACTATCTACTATCTCTTGTACTCCAATTATCTGTTTTTTTTTCCAGAATTCTTTGTCATGTTTTCCTTAATATCTGTTTTGATATGCCCTTTAGCCGAGGGTCTATCGGAGACAACCTCTCTACCTTTCAAGGTAGAGGTAAGGTGTGCGTACACTCGACCCTCTCTGGACCCTGCTTATGGGATTACTAGTTTGATGTTGTTGTTGTATCTTTGATGTTTTTCTGATTTTGTTTAACTAGATTGGTTTTTGGTTCTTGAAATTTTTGGAGCTTCTGTGATTTGCTCGCTTAGTTGTTAAGTACATGTCAATGGGGTGTGGTCCCCGGGGGCCCAACTAATGAGGTCAAATTTTTTATTCTCAAAATTGGAAAACTTTGATTTTGATTTTAAAATTGAGTAAACCTTGTTTCAGATATTCAGATTGCGTGTTTGATGTTTAATAATGACGTTACAAGCTATGGTTTAAGCAAAAACATATTTTAGACTCTCTTCCTCTCATATTTTTGTAACTTCAAAACTATATTCTTTTATGGCATATTGCTTTACTACAACAACAACAACAACATATTCAGTCTAGTCCCATAAGTGTAGTCTGGGGGAGGGTAGAGTGTACGTAGACCTTACCCTGAGCTTGTTTCAGATGGACCCTAGGCTCAAGGAAAAACATTTCAAAGCAGGTTGAAAAAAGAAATAACAGGAGTGAAGAAGCTATGGCAAAATAAAATGTCATTTAGCTTCTTTAGCATCTTGCCAAACTCTTGTCTTATTATTACTTTGATATGATTCTCACAGTCTAGGGAGATACAAAAATCTTTGCTGCATTGGACCTACCATGATTTCAAATAGATCTTGCCTAATGTGGACAATACATGCAGATTTTTGTCAAGGATGTTTGGAAGGAATACACTGGCTGGCCATTGAACAACATGGAGCAACAATACAAGTTCATGGTTAAACATGTTGGCCTTTGGAGCGTCGCATTTCATGGCACGTCGCCTCGTTGGATACACTCTGTCTATCTTGCTGCTATTGCCGCCTTCTATGCTAAGTAGGTTGCCGTCTTCTCTGCTTTTTAACTTTTTGTGCCTTGTCTTAAGTTAGGGATATTTTTGTTGTTATATGTACAATGCTCTTTCTAGGGGAATGCTCAATGAGTTTTATTTTTTTCTGGATTCTGTTTGTACTGTACTCTTTCTATGATTTCCTCTTTGTTAATAACCACTTGTGCCTAGTTAAATCGTTACTAGGATGTTAAAACGATTTACTGTCATGGTTGCGTAGGAAATTGATCTTTTTCTTTGATATGGATCATTTGGTACTTCATTCAAAAGAAAATTGGAGATGAATGTTCTTTAAGTAATGTGTTGAACTTTTTAGCATCCAACTTCCGTAGGGGTTTCTAATTTCTGTTTGCATTGTTGAATTTATAGAGAGGTAGAAGCTGGCCTGATGGAGTACAAGCCAGACATAATCATTAGTGTTCATCCTCTCATGCAGCACATTCCTCTATGGGTTCTTAAATGGCAAGGCCTACAGAAAAAAGTTATTTTCGTAACCGTCATTACGGATCTCAACACTTGCCACCGGACATGGTAAGTAGCTAACGAATTCTAGAGTCTTAATGCATTCATATCGTATAACAATCTGACATATGAAAACATTCTATTTCAGGTTTCATCCAGGAGTCAATCGTTTGTACTGTCCCTCTGAGGAGGTAGCAAAGAGGGCATCACTAGATCGCTTGGAAGGATCTCAAATACGTGTTTTTGGGTTGCCCATCCGGCCTTCTTTTTGCCGGGCAGTTCTTTCCAAGGTGAATGTCTGGAAAAAGGCTCCATTTCTCTTTCTTTCCACTTCAAGGCATTTTTTCCCTTTTCATTTGTGAGAATTAAATTTAATTTGTAATCTTCTTTTTTATTTTCCTCCTCAATGCTTTCGGTAGGATGACCTTAGAGTAGAGCTTGAGATGGATCCCACATTGCCAGCGGTTTTGCTGATGGGTGGCGGTGAAGGGATGGGTCCTGTGAAGAAAACTGCAAAGGCTCTTGGAGAAGCACTCTTCGATAAGGAACTTGGCAAACCTATCGGTCAAATGATTGTCATATGTGGACGCAATGAAGCCTTAGCATCCACATTACGATCACTCGAATGGAACATCCCCGTTCAGGTAAATGGAACGCCAACCTTTAAGGATGGACGGCTTACAATACATAATATGAAAGTTTTCCAAAGAAAATTAGACAGTTGTAGTAAAATGTTATTATAGAGGATGACTATTATAGAGAGGTCTGACTGTATCTTATATTCGTTAATGTTCAGATCAAGGGATTTCAGAAACAGATGGAAAAGTGGATGGGCGCCTGTGATTGTATTATCACAAAGGTATGTCAATCTGTCGCTTAATTTTACAACAAACTATCTCGCCTGTTTGACGCAACTGCTAAAATTCTGTTTCTGCACCTTATAGGCTGGACCTGGTACAATTGCAGAAGCATTAATCAGGGGGCTTCCCATTATTCTGAACGACTACATCCCCGGACAAGTTAGTGATTATAGAAGTTGAGTCTTGGTGGCTTATTTGAGCTTGTTATTGATTCATCCCTTTTTGTGTATCTTCAGGAGAAGGGAAATGTTCCGTTCGTAGTCGACAACGGAGCTGGTGTCTTCACGCGACTCCCCAAGGAAACAGCTCGGATCGTTGCAGAATGGTTTACCACTAAAAGCGACGAGCTTAAAAGGAAGTCAGAGAACGCGCTGAAACTTGCACAACCTAATGCTGTCTTTGATATTGTGAAGGACATACATGAACTTGCATTCCAGAGAGGTCCTCTTGCCAACATTCCGTACATATTGACATCTTCATTTTCAAGCCTAATTTAGCATAATAGATTGAAGTTAGTTTGTTGCTAGTTGCATATTATGTAGACAAGAATAGGTTAAATTGATCAGTCTCATTCTTTGGCCACAAAGGCTTTGGTGCTATTCTTTTAGCTTAGTCAAGTTGTGATCCTTTGTTAAAAATATAAGAAAAAGTGAAGGTGCATTTTCCTTGGAGTTTTGTGTGGAAATAGAGTAGTATGATTATGGTTTTTGACTCTATTTTCATGTTGTTTTTTTTGTATATATTCTTTTATGGCTCAATTCTATTATTACATGTTTCATTTTCTTCGATTATCGTATTATTGATTGTTGCTACTATTCTTTTCTACATGACTTCTGCACTACTGTATTTCTTTTTTCTTATTGATTTTGATATGCTTTATTTGAGACGAGGGTTCGATCGAAAATAACCTCTCTACCTTCACAAGGTAGAGATAAGGTTCCGTACACGCCACCCTCTCCAGACTCCACTTGTTGGATTACACTGGATATGTTATATGTGTGGCTTTCCTAGTTTCTTGCAGCTGTTGTCAGTGTCATTGTCACAATAGAGGTTGCTTGCCTTAAAAGATCTCTATGAAGAAATATTTTCATTTGTCCAGCAACTACCAACAAGACTCTTGATATTCTCTCCATCCATTTTTTACGGTTACGTTGTGTTTTTCGAAATAATTTGACTTATTTTTAAAGTTGAATTAGATTACATTAATTTGATATTTTAAATAAAAAATTTAGATATTTAAAAATTATACGAAAAGTACTATAAATTACAATTTTTTGCATATCAATATGATGAAAAAATATATCATAAAATGTCAGTCACAGTCCTTATAGTTTGACTCTAAAAAAGGAAATCATGACAATTAAAAGTGGATGGAGGTAATATTTTTTTCCCCATAGATAGTAGAATTTGATGAATTTTTGTGACTTTCTCTTTTAGTTTTTTTGGTTGGACATTCACTATTTGCAATCTACTAGCCTGATTTATCAAGATTTGCCTTGTGTGAGGTCCACTAAATGGAGAAACACTCAATATCACAGTTTTTTTTTCATTTTCAGACTCGAGTTAGAGACATTTGATCTAAAGAGAAATTCAATAATATTATATTGAATTGTGTGACCATCTCATTTAAAAAGCTTAATCAGACAATTCAACACGAGTGGAGGTCTGAATATGAATGGAGGAGTTTCTTGTGCCTTACATGTGCTCTACAGGCCGCACGTAATCTTTCTTTCCAATGAGCCTTTTTTATTTATTTGGAAGATGGGCATTGCGTTCGGTTCGAAAGGCATGGTTTTCAGTATGTCTCCAGATAGGGCCCCACTAGTTCGGCTAGTTAGTGAGAGGTTCTTTCGGGCGGGATTTGACAGTTGAAAATAATATTTCCTTGCTCACGCATCCCAAGCTTTACACTGATCACGTCTAAATTAATCGAGTCTTCAATATAAATATCGAATCTGTCTGAACACCAACATTTGAAATTTTCTTTTGGTACTTGGAAAGGAATTTTCCTTGCTCACTCAAACACAAAATTTTGAAGTTTCCTTATTGACATTGCAATAACTTTGGAGTTTTATTTTTTGGGGTGTTGTGGGGCTTAAGTTTTGTTGGTGGGACTCTACTAATTTTATACATGTTTATTATTTTATTCATTTTTTTTAAGATACTCTACAAAGGAAGATCTATTACATCATTATAGAAAACAAGTTGCATATTAATTAATTAGTTTTTTTGACTTTGATGAAATTCAAATTGAAAAATACTCCAATTTAAATGACAATTAAATAATATAATAATTATAATTTAGTAGTTATGTGAGAAAATCTTTACATGTGCCTAGTTGTGTCAAGTATTATGTCCTTGTGTGGCACATGTGGTGGTGCCACGTGGAGGGACCAAGGTAGCTTATGTTATCAAATAAGTAGGTTGGACTTTGTTTAACTAATGAGTCATTTTCAATTCTTTTACTCTCTCCGTTTAAAAAAGAATGATTTTTTTTTAGTCTGTTTTAAAAAAAATGACCCCTTTCCTTTTTTGACAACATTTTAACTTCAACTTTACACGTGGTATGTTTAAAACCACAAGATTAAAGGGTATTTTGGTATATTTGACATAACTTTAATCTAGAACCACAAGATTTAAAAGTCTTCTTTCTTTTCTTAAACTTCGTCCAAGTCAAACTAGGACATTCTTTTTGAAACGGAGGGAGTAATATATTTATGCAAAATTAATGACGAAATTGAGATTTAATCAGAAGTCTCAGGTTTGAACTTTAAAATGAGAAAGATTTTAGTAGAAAAAACATTTTCTCCTTCAATAAATTTTATTTAACGTGAATTCAAATTAATCGAAATTAAAATAAAAATCTAATATGGAGTTAGAAAATAAAAGAAAATTAGTGGTTATTTTTATTGTTGGGTGATTAACAAACCATAAAGACAATAAATAAGATAAAAAAAATTGTTGGCTTTGTGGACCACTAGTGATTAAATCTAATACCTGAGATATTTTTTTAAAATGGATTTCACTATCAATAAATAAAAAATTATATTAGATTTCTTAGCTAATTATGTTGATTTTGACCTAAAGTTTTTTTTTTAATACACAGCTAGCTCACACTAATTTGTAAAAATTACAATGTTTAATCAGTAAATGTCATAGTCAAGGTAGATTTATACCATTATATTCACAAATAAAATTTCAATTTGAACTTAACTAAAAACTTATTTCAAAAACCTCGTATATTTGACTTACTAGTTTGAATTTCATTCATATAACTTCGGCGCAAAGACTAGCATAGGTCTTTTTCGCCCCCACCCCCACTTTGAAATATTGAATTTTGCTAGAAAAAGAAAAATGTTAAATTTGTTGGAATATATCAATATTTCAATTAAAAATCAACCAAGTGATTAGAAAAAAGCTAAGCCCCAAATTCATTGCAAGTTGAACTGATTGAAGACAGAGAATTTTCCGATTGATTATTCTTAAGAGTAAACACAATATGGACCACAAATTCAAAAAGAAAAAGGTAGAGAAATATTTTTTCAAAATAATGTCATTATCAAAAAATTTCATAGAGTAGCATTATTCCTGGAATTATTCCCCGTTTAGAAATAAGGTTATCATCATTATTGGTGAATTATAAAGTAGGGTATTTCAATTAGTCTATTATTAAATCTTGACACCTTAAGAATCATATTTACTCTATGGAAAAGGGGCAAATATATCATTAATTTTGTGATTTAGAATGAATATATCTCTTAATAAAAAATGATGCATATACATTCACGCCGTTTAACAAATGATACCTATATATCCGTAACATACAATAAACACGTCTCACAAATACGAGTATATGTTAAAAATAGATTATCAACTAAAAAGCATGAGGAAAGAAATGCCAGGCAAGTTCGACAAAAAGTGGTGGTTAAACCTACTATATTGTATGAGATAGAGTGTTGATTAGTCAAGAACTTTCACGTTCAAATTATGAAAGCTATGGAGATGAGATGTTGTGAAGAATGTGTGGGCATACTAAAGAGACATGATTATAAATGAGGATATTCGAGGACGAGGTGCATGAGAGTGACTTTGATGAAGGACAAGATGAGGAAAGCAAAAATAATATGGTTTATGCATGTATAGAGGAGCTGCACGAATGTCCCAATATGAAGGTGTGAGAGGTTGGCAATGTCTCAGAAAAGGTAGAGCTAGGTCGAAGAAGTATTTGGAGAGAAGTAATTTGACAGAACATGACACATTTTCAACTTACCAAGAACATGACTTTAGATATGAGGTTATGAAGGACACATATTAGGCTAAGGAAGTTAGTAGGCAGTAGTGTGCTGTCTTGCTATCCGTCCACACTAGTAGTCCTAGTATTGCTCATATAGTTTCTCGTCCTTTAATTTCTTTTATCGCTTGCTATTTCTTGTACTTCAACTATCGTATTATTTTACTAAACTTCAAATTGGTTAAGAAGAGGCCCAAACATTTGAGTCCAATTCATTCAGAAAGCCCAATAATAGTTGATCGTTAAGCCCATCTTCAACTACCGTCACCGTTAATACCAAATTCCCTCTTCACTTCTTCTTTGATCTTCGCCGGGAAATATCACCCATCCCCGTTGATCTCAAAATCTCTCGCCGGTGAAATTACCTATTTCTTCTCGCAATTCCAGTAAGTAAAAATTATGATCTGTTGCATATTTTTTCATATCTACTCTTATGATCATAATTTAACTAATTGCGTTTTTGTTGAAATTGTTGCCGTAATTGTTACTGCTGTGATTATACTTGCTTTTTCCAAAATGATTTAAACTGTTTAATTGATATCATAATTCAGTTAATTTAATTCGCTTGGGAATTAGGGGAAATTTGCTAGTTCGGAGCTCTTGCTTATGAAATTTGGATTGAAAAAAACTCAAAATTGGAAATGAGATGCTACATTAGTGTTTTTATGGCGATAGAGGGAACTTTTTGATGTGTAACAAAACAGGGAAAGAACTGGCATTATGATTGATGTTATGGGAAATGTAAGTTAAGCAACTTACATGATTTGCTAAACCATGTTTAATCGAGGCTGAGCTAGGAATTTGAGTTTATTGATTCTAGAAAACAGTTTTTACTAGGTTATTGATAACTTATTTATGCATATTAAGTGGATTTTTAAACACAAATACAAGATTTGACCCGAACCTACTGGTTCTGGCCGAAGCTGTAGCTCTGCCTGTGTTTAATAGATAATTCTCTAGTAGAGGAAATGAGAAAGATATGAATAGAATGGTTGGGAATGAAAGGGCACAGACGATTTGGAAACTTGAAAAAATAAAAAAGGAACAAGGGGAGAGAGGACGGAAGATGTTGGACTAGATGGAAGATTATCTGAATATTACTTAGATGCATAGCTAGTTATCTGATGTAGGCGAAGTAATAGTAAATTTTGATGCACGTCCTCTAATATTGGAGTCATGTTAGTTGTATTTCAATTACTCTTAGTTATCTGATACTTGATGAGTGCATCTGCAGATTGGTGTTTTAGCCTCTTTGGTTGGGAATTGTACATTACCTTCTGGTGCTAAGAAACAAATTTTTCAGCAAGGAAAATGGTAAGAAAGCATTTTTTGCTTACGTATTTTCATTACTTTGGTGACAATTATCTCTCTGAGTTGATAGTGTGATAACTTCCACACATGATGAAAACCATGCTGTTTCTTTTCCTTTGGTGATTGAACTTGGCCCTTTTCGTGGTTTGGTGCACTAAATGAGCTACATGGCTTACATTTCATATCTTCATTCCACTATTTTTGAGTTATACTTTGGTTTCTTCAAAGAGAAATAAATAAAGGACAAACGGTATATTTTGTTTCCAACACATCTTGGCAATGAGGATCTGTTATTGACAATATGGGATGGATTGCGGTCTTTTCTTTGATTTGTACTCACTTCAAAAGTCTAAAGTGTAATGGTGATAAAAAACACAGTAACTGATTTAGAGACAGGGGACTTAGATATGATTTGGATACATGCAAGCAGTACAATATCTGATAAACTGATCAATGGAAATAACACGACAGAAATTCCAACCGTCATTGAAGAACAGGCAAGAAAGAACCAAAAATATAAGGATTTAAAATTAAAAAGAATTACCACCGAGGTTCATGCTTGAAAGTAATTGTGAAATTCAGTCCAAACAAAGACTGTTTGAACCTCGGAAAGATATCAATCTCAAAATATGTTAAAACCTCTCTAAAAAACGAGTCCAACCTTATATGTAGATAATACCTATGTTTGTGAAAAGACAAAATTGCACAAAACTGAAAAGCCTCCCAATTTGTCAAACCAGTGTGTCGTGCTTGACTCAATTCCTCAAGTTCAGCACGCTCACACTAAGTCGTAATTTCCAGCCCACTTAACTTCTTGTGTTTGTGTTCGGTGCAAAGCGTCCAGCCTTAGCTCCTCCGGTCGACACCCAATGCCTTCGCCCTGTGCTGGACTTTACTTTGCAGCTTTTTTTTTTCAGCCTCTTCCAAGCATTCCTTGAACTCTCAAACATGATATGCTTTGCTCGAATCTTCGATGTGCTCTCCAAGCATCTTCTGACTATCTCTTAGAGATCGTGTACCTCCTTGATGTCTAATCCATGGATGCTCTTGGTCTTGGAACTTGTAGATGGTCCTTATGATAGTTTGTGATCTTCGGTAATGTGCATCGTGCTATCTGGGGTTGTATGAGGACTCTATTTGTCTTGACGATGAATTTTCTGTATTCAACTCTAATGAATTTCTCCTTTCTATTTTATTCACATTATTCTTTTTGTTTTACAGGGTGTCTAAACCCAAAAATAATTTACCCCATTGAGTGCTGAAACCTGATTTTGATTCAATTGCAGGTTTATCATTCCAGTTTTGTTGATGAGGAAGGAATTAGTAAAGCTTGTGGATGCCCTTTATTACCTCTGAAAAGCCATATAAGGGGACCTGCTCCAGTTTCAGAACAAGGTTATCTTGCAAATCTTTTCCTTCTTAAGATGTCTCCACATTACTATGGTGATGCTAATCTTATTTTTTGAGCAGATACAACTGATATTGTCGATGAAGCAATCACATTCTTCCGAGCAAATGTCTTCTTCAAAAACTTTGATATTAAAAGCTCATCTGACAAGCTACTTATCTATTTGACATTGTATATCAATATCGCTTTAAAGAGGCTTGAAGGCTGCCGAACTTTAGCTGAAGGAACCAAGGCTATCATCAACCTAGGTCTGGAAAATGTTCCTGTACCTGGAGAGGCAGGTTTCCCATTCCCAGGCTTATTTTCTCCAGCCCAATCTCAAAAAGAAGCAGGTAACTTGTTATTTGAACCAAGCAACCTTCTTTTTCTATGTGTATAAACCACCAATAAATGATTTTGGTTGATTTTGAGTTCGCTAGTTTGCTTGCATTTTTTTCTTTGAGATTCTAAAATGAAAACAAACAAGTTCACAGCTCATAATTATTCAAATGATGATATCCTAGTCTAATTGTGCCAATTTAATTCTTCTGGTATTTTCATATACACTACATTTGTATGGCTTGAAACCTCTTTGACATGTTACAACATTGCATTTGGTTCTAACTTCTAAGTGGAGAAAAACTATATGAGCTTGAAAACTTTCTTAATAGGGTAAAAGAAATTGGGATCAACAATCTCTTTCTTAAAGATTGGGATGAGTCAATGTGGGTTGATGGTGTGAAAACTTCCTGATGCCAATTTCCAAAAAAAGAAAAGGGCAAAACAGAAGACTTTTGTAAACTCCATTATCTTTGACTGAATTTGATGTGCTTTATCACTTTTGCCGAGTAATGGATATCCAGACCCTGTCAAAACTGCAATTTATTTTATTCGATTGTACTCTTTTTCCTAAATTGTGCCGCCTCGGATCGAAAAACACTCAGCAATACCTTGTGTTTTTCTCTACTGTCAATCTTCTCCTAAACCATTTACCATTTTAAATCCCTCATCTCACAGAAGGTTCCATTTTCTGACGGATGAAGGGTTTGTCAGTCTTTGTACAACCACTATTTGAGAGTTATGATCTTGTATGGACGTCTCTGTTCTTCATGGTAGGATGGTCAGTAGAAGTTGGATTAAAAGATTAAAAATGATGGGTTTTTTGTACACTTTGTATATAGCCCGAGTCCTTTGGGTCAGTGTTCAGGAAAGCGAGCGGAGCAAGGGAGTTTCCACGTAAAGTGCTTGTGTTGCATTACTTATATTGCTTCTTACTGCTTGTGCTTGCATTGTTGTTTTTACCTTGTTAAGGGTTTAAGGTTTGGGGTGTCTTGGCGTTTAGGGTTCTTAGGATTTAGAGTTTAGGGTATAGGGTGTTTTAGCTTTTGGGTTTTTATGGGTTTTTAGGGTTTTTTAGGTTTAGGATGAAGCGAAGCGATGCGAGCCTTCTACGCTTCACAGACTAGAATGAGTATGTGAGCGCTTCATCGCTTAAAGCGAGCGCTTCATCACTTAAAGCTTGAAGCGGGGCCTTATCGCTTTTTTTCCGCTTCACGCTTCCCTGAACACTGCTTTGGGTGTTGTCTAATAAAATTGTATTCTGTTATAAAAGTAATAGTGGATTATCATTACACAAACTGTGTAGTAGTGTTGGTCTAAAGCTTGTCAGCTGTGGCATTTTGAAAGTACTTTGGTGAAATTAGGAAAATCTAAGTATGTTTGTTAGTGTCAACTCTGAGCTCCTCAATGACTTCTATTGCAAAAAAGAAGGAACACCTGACTGAAATATACTTGCCATTAGCCATTGTAATCCGAGGAAACAGATGGTAGTTGTCAACTTATTAGCTAATCATTAGCAGTCTGACAGAAAACTGCGGCTAACAGTTTCGAGATCCCCTGGGTTGTTCCATGCATCTGTGTTCAATCTTTTCAATCACCTCCTATGGCCTCAAATTGTCCCAAAACAATATGAACAAGCATTATTTTGGAGGAATCTGACTGGAGGAAAGAGTTGTTGTGTTGGTCTAGAAAATGAATTCCAGCTTAGGGTGTCTGAAGTTGACAGAGTGATCAGATTTAGAGAGTGAAATAGCTTCGTCTATTTCTCAGATATCTCTTTTTCCTTTCCTCCTCTTTTCACGTAAATATAACTGTAATATTTTTGTCCGAAGTGATATGCTATATTGCCCTTTTATGCCTTCACGTCCATTTTGAAATATAGTTTGATTATATTTTGATATTTTTTAGCACAATATATTGAAATGGTGTGGCACTTCTTTGTTTGTGACACCTTTGCAGTATTTTGTAACCGACTTCCAAAAGGATACTTATTCTTATATGGACTGTGACATAATGTCTCTTACTTTTGTTTCTCTTTTGCTTTAATAGACATCAAGATGCCATTTTGCATTTATTATATCTCGTCAGAAAACTGTATACCTCAAATATTAGACAAATTTTACTCTCCTTTTGTTATCTTGTTCTTTTTCTTCTTTTCTGTTTTCTCTTTCGTAGATGTGTGGCTCTCAGACTAATGGATAGGAATCTTTTTGTTCTGGCTGTCACATTTGAACTCAGAACTTTTCAGGAATTATCTGAAGCAAATAAGGGAGGAAACTAGCGGGAGATTGTTAAGCGTTGCTTATCGGCCTAACGGAACACCTAACAAGTGGTGGTCAGCATTTTCCAAGAGAAAGTTTATGAACATGGTTCTTCCTTGAATATGGATCTTGTAATGACTAGAGTTTCAACTTCTGCAGAGGATGCATTTGCTGCTATTGAGTTGTTTGGCAGGTCGAGTTGCTTTTGCCTCATTACTTGTGTTATAAACGAATAATCAAACTGTGAACACACAAGATTACCTACTTTCTGCACTTTGTAAATTACTCACTCTACTTGTAATTGCTCAAGTACAAGTAGTGGGAATTCATACAGCCGACCCATACTTGCTTGGGATCGAGGCATAGTAGTTGTTGTTGTTGTTGTACCTGTAATTGCTCAAGCTACATATATTATTAGTGTAAATGTGTGAAAGAAGTGTGTGCCCAAATGACCCAATTTGCAGTTTCTAGTTGCACTACTGTTGAGGGTTACAAATCACTGTTGTTTTTTAACCGTGATGTTCGAGTCATTTTGTGTGCATCTCCCTTAATTTCACGAGGTGTTCAGTATTTTCCATCGGCACAAATATCGATTAACTCTGTTCAACAAGTAAATGTGAGTTCTTTTACTCGTCAAGTCATTTAAAAAAGGGGAAAGACTCAAATATGCCATTGAACTTTCAGAAAAGGCTCATTTATGTCATCCGTTAAAAAATTGGCTCATCTATGTCATTACCGTTTAAGAAAAGGCTCATTCATGCCATTATTTTTTAACAGTGGTTTTGCAAAATTAGTTTTTACACGTGGCCAATTATAATTCGGCCACGTCAAAAAGAAATCAAAATTCTGAATAAAAATAATCCACCAAGTAAAGACCCACCCAAATTTTAAAAAAAATCTCCATAACCCATCAATAACCCATTTCTTTCATTCAATTTTTTGGATTGAAAAATTGAATGAAAGAATTGGGTTATTGATAGGTTTTAGGGATTTTTTTAAAAAATTGGGTGAGTCTTTACTTGGATGGGTTATTTTAATTCAATTTTTATTTTTTTGACGTGTATAGTTGGCCGAATTATACGTGTAAAAAATAGTTTTGCAAAACCACTGCTAAAAAATAATGGCATGAATGAGCCTTTTCTTAAACGGTAATGGCATAGATGAGCCAAACTTTTAACGGATGACATAAATGAGCCTTTTCTAAAAGTTCAATGACATATTTGAGCCTTTTCCCTTTTAAAAAAATGAATATGGTGTTTTATGATGATGCAGTTTCTTTCAAAGATCTGAAAATGATATTTTGTAATGACTTTTCACATGATATTATATTTAAAACTTTGGCAGTTAGGTCTACTCTTTTCATTTCAATAATAATATTAAATGAAAGACTGAGAATAAAATTGACATTATTTCTTTTTTAAGCGTCTTAAAAGTAGTTACTTTTTTTTTTAATAGTTAAAAGCTATTTAGGTTTAATTTTTTTTTTCTTTTATCCTTAATGACTCATTCTTATAGCCACTAAATTGTTATATCATGTTCACATCATAAATTCTCAGTGTACCTTTGGCTAACACCAGTAGTCTTTTTTTCCCTTCTAAATTTGTATTCAATTAAATTTGTCATCCTTTTAGTTATTTTTTTTCTCTATATTGCTTTGGAGTGTTTTTCTTTTGAGCTAAGAATCTATCAGAAATAATTTTATATTTTTAAAGCAGTGATAAGATTTGCGTATGTTTACTCTTTTCAAATTCTGTTTTGTAAAATTACACTGAATATGTTGTTATTGTTATTACATACACATGAAATGCAAGAACCAATAGAAAATCATAAAAGGTATAGAAATAGTAAAGTTAGAGGAATAGCTTTTGTGCACATTGTACAAGTTGTTGAAGACCTTTTCATCATTATAATGGAACCTTGTGATAAGGATCCAATTGATAGGACCATCTCTACTTCATTCATTTCTTTGGAATTGGTAGGTCCTTTGGTCCCAACTTTTTATTTTTTATATTATTCGGTGTTCGATATTTATTTTGGAGCTCAATAATAATTAATTTGAATTCGCCTTGAGAAACCTTACTTTGGGGAGTAAAACGCTTTTTACAAAACTGTCTTTATATCGAAATCTCAACCCAAAATTTATAATTAAAGATGAAGAATATTTACCACTTCATGATAAATTTGCTATGATTTAATTAAGGCCCCTAATTCAAATTATTTATGTTGTACTTTGTGTCCATAGATTATAGACTTCTATACCCATTTTTTAATTATACTATCGAAACCATACAATAAATTTGCCTACAAATTATAGCAATCTCTAAAATCTTCATCCTAATCTACACTAACAAATTCAATAACATAAATTAGAAGAGCCGTTAAAGTTACAACATATTGTTATTTAAATACCTCAATCAATCCGACTAATATTCAGAATGTGCCTATTGAACAACTCATGTAATTTTCTTCTTTCATTTCTAGCCAAATACCTAAACAACCTCCTGAGAGGTACAACAATTATTAGGAAATAATCAAGTTAGGGTTGTAGCTATGAGTGCTACAGACGGTCTAACGATTTTTCACATAGATACACACACAAAAAACATTATTTGTTATGAGTCGCCTAACTTTTAATATAATATTTTTTTTCTTTTTTCTCTAGCAAAAATAGACATCCTCTTAAAGTTGTCCTGTTATAATTTTAGTAAGTTTGTCATATGTCAATATACAACAACAATAACAATAACATATTCAATGAAATCCCACAAAGTGATGTCTTGAAAGGTAAAATATACATAGACCTTACCACTACCTCGCGGAGATAGAGAGACTATTTTCGAAGATCCTTCGGCTCAAGTGCATCAAACTCAAGTAACAGAGGATGAAAATAGTGGAAGAAAGAATATTAGTTAATAAGTATAACAATGTAGAATCTACAAGAGAAATACAATAAAAAAAATACAATTGACAACATATGACAAGAACTACAGGGTACGACTAGTCCTACAACAAGCAGTAGATCTATATAAGGTAAGACAACATTCTACCCCTTTTAACCTTCTACCTTGATACGCGACCTCCACTTCTTCCTAACTAAAATCATGTTCTCAATAATAGGAAGTTGTTTCATGTTCTATTTAATCACCTCTTCCTATAATTTTTCTGTCTACCCCTACCTCTCTACGTACCCCTTACTACCAGTCTCCCACCTCTTTACTGAGGAATCGATGTACATCCTCTACATATGTCCATACCATCTCAATTTCGCTTACCTCATCTTATCCGTCCCAGGGGCCACTCTCACCTTCTCCCAGATAATCTCATTCTTTATCTTGTCACTCCTAGTATGCCAACACATCCATATCAACATCCTCATCTCCACAAATGCATATTCTAAACGTGTGAGTTCTTGACCGGTTAGCACTCCACCCCATATAATAAGGACGATCTAACTACCACTGTGTATAACTTACCTTTAAATTTATGTGGTACCTTTTTATTATACAACACTGTAGAGACAAGCCTCTATTTTATCCAAGCCGCCCCAATGCGATGTGTGACATAATTATCAATATCCTCATTGCCCTAGATGACAGACCTAAGATATTTTAAACTTTATCTTTCAGGAATAGTCCATTCGACTTCCACGTCCACTTCGTCTAACACTACACTAAATTTGCACTCCAAATATTCCATTTTGCTTTTGCTCAACCTAAACCCTTTGGCTTCCAGAGTTTGTTTCGATACCTCCAATTTATCATTAAATCTTTTCCGTGTCTTATCAATCAGTATTATGTCATCCGCAAATAACTTACACCATGGAACATCTTTTTGAATAGAGTGTGTCAGCTCATCCCACCACTAAGACTAATAAGAAAGGGCAAAGACTGATCCCTGATGTAGCCCAATCTCAACTGAAAAGTGCTCCGAGTCTCCTCCCACCAACACCTTTATCCTCCAAACACCTTCTAAGGTCATTTCTCAAGACTTTGTCATATGTTTTTTCAAGATCAATAAACACCATATGTAGGTCCATTTTACTTTCTCTATATTTCTCCACCGGTCTCTGCATAAGACGGATGACTTCATTTGTCGATTTGCCTGCCATGAATCCAAATCGTTCTCGAAAATGGACATTCGTTTCCTCACTATCTTCTCTACCACTCTCTTCTAGACCTTCATAGTGTGTTTTAGCAATTTGATACCCTATAATTGTTACAGTTTTGCATATCACCCTTAATATTTTACAATGGAACCATAGTACTCCACTTCCATTCGTTGGGCATTTTGGCCGTCTTAAAAATAACATTGAACAACCTAGTCAACCACTCTATAAGTGCCTTGACCGTGCTCTTCTAAAAATTCACCGGAATCTCATCGGGTCAAGTCGCTCTTCCCTTGCTCATCCTACTAATAGCACATGTAACCTTTTCAACCCTAAAACACCTATAGTACCCAAAGTCTCGCAGTCTTTCAGAGTGTACCATTTCATCCCACATTGTCTTTGTCTTCTTCTTCGTTTAGGAATTTATGGAAGTATGCTTGCCATCTTTGCTTAATTGAGGTCTCTTCCACCAGCCTCTTGCCTTTCTTATCCTTGATGCACTTCGCTTGATCCAAGTCACGAGTCTTTTCCTCTCGCTTTCACGAGCCTATACAATTTCTTATCCCTATTTTTGTCCCCTAGCTCGATATATAAGCATTTGAAAACTACTGTTTCAACAACTTTAACCGCCAACATAGCCTCTGTCTTCGTCATCTTATAGGCTTCCTTAAACGTTCACTTCTCTTCCTAGTCCATGCACTCCATCAATTTAGTATAAGACACATTCTTTTCTTCCACTTTGTCTTACACTACCAATCTCCTTGATTACCACCAAAGTTCTCTCTCGATTCTCCTAAAACTTCTATAGTTGCTTTCCTAATGTAACTAACCGTTTTATCCTGCATGTTGTCCACTTCCCCACTACTTCTTTATGCCCTCACCCCAATCAACTTCTCCCCCATTTTCCGAGAAAGAGCAGGGGTCAAACCACCACATCGAATCCTCAGTCGATCGTAGAGAGCCTTCTTCCTCCTATTTCTCTTAATCTCCAAGTCCATCACCCAAAACTTATGTTGGGTAGTAAGATTCTCATTCGGATTAACCTTCCAATTCTTACCAAGGCCTTTATCTTCTTTCTAAGGAGTAAGTAATTTATTTAACTCTTAGCTATCGTGCTACAAAAGATAATCAAATAATTTTCCTTCTTCGAAAAGCACGACTTAGCAATTACCAACTCAATGGCTTTAGCAAAATTTAGAAGCGATGCTCTACCTCTATTCTGTCCATAATCAAAGGCTCCATGAACATTATCAAAGCCACTAGAAGTTACACCGATATAACCATTAAAATCCCCACAAACTAAAATCTTCTCGGTGTTCACTATATCTCTCATTGCCTCATCCAAATCATCCCATAAGAGCTTTTTGGCCTCCTCGTCCAGACCCACTTGAGGCACATAAGCACTAATAATATCCAAATTAACCCCATTAACAACTAGCTTAATCATCATCATTCTATCATTGATCCTTTTAACCTCCACCACACGTTTTCTAACAACATACCTAATATAATTCTATAATCGCTAATCCATCGATATTTATTTGTAGCTAACGAAAATCCGTCTCTAAATAAGATTTGTAACAAATTTTATTATTTATCTATAAATTTATGGATCATCAAATCCAACACAAACTTTATCTCGACCTTAGATTATTTATGATAAGCCATCGGCTTAATCATTTTTCAATATATTTTGCCAAATTAAAAAAAAAGTGAAATTGTCTAGATCCAATTCTTGAAATAAAATGTTTGTTTACCCCCAAACATTTTCCTTACTTTTTGGATCAAAACTCTTCACAAATAGCACCAAGAAAATCAACACTTCCAACTCCCTACCCCACCCCACAACCCCCTCCCCACTCCACCCCAACCTTCTCCTCCATTTTTGTTTCTATCAATGGCTGAAAATTGTTGCAGATCTGAACTTTATACTAAAATGATAACTCCATAGATTTCTTTTTTTCAGTTTGGTTGTTTACTTTGATCCATGAAGTTTTCTATTAACATAGATTACAAGCTTCAATCTTTGATTGCTCTGTTTTTTCCCATTTTGTCCCTTCATTTCCAGCTGCAATGTCTAAGAACAATCATTTGATCCAACCCGAATCCGAAAATCCTCAGATCGATAATCGGGCGCCGGAAAACGGGTCACCGAATGTTTACACCGCTACAACTGGCGGTGGGGCATCGTGCGAGCATTTATCGGAGCTCCGATCCAGAGTCGGGTCAAACCCGTTTCGTAACTTCCCGGACTGTGTGAAGGTCCGTCCATTGGGGCGGGCCTCTATTCGGAGGGATCCGCCCCAGCTGTTGGTCCGGTGCGGCGTGTGTCGACAAGCGCCGCACCGTCTTTACTCTTGCGTCACGTGCGCAGCAGTGTTTTGTCACGAGCACGTGGCGTCGCATCCTGCGGATGTGGATGTGGAAGATTCCGATCGTTCACTGCATTGCATTGCTGTGGATATCGACCGTGCTGAGCTCTTCTGCTGTGGGTGTAGGGACCAGGTGTACGACCGTGATTTCGATGCCGCGGTGGTACTGGCGCAAACGGAGGCTGCTGTGATTGGATCAATGCAAGAAACTCCATTGCTGCCGGTGGAGAGTACCAGAAAGAGGCGGCGGGTGGAGTATAAGCCATGGACCCCTGATGTGAATGAACAAGTTTTGATTGTTGGGAATTCGAATCCATTTCCAAGTCAAATGAACAATGATTCAGCAACCCCAGAAGTACAATGGGGTTTGAGGGGACTTAACAATCTTGGAAACACTTGTTTTATGAACTCAGTACTTCAAGCATTGCTTCATACACCACCATTGAGGAATTACTTCCTGAGTGATAAGCATAACAAATATTTTTGCCAACGAAAGAATAGTACTATTGTAACAAGAAGTAGTGATAATACAAACAAGAACCCTGTGTTGTGTTTGGCTTGTGATTTGGATGCAATGTTTTCTGCGGTTTTCTCTGGCAATCAGACCCCTATTAGTCCAGCAAAGTTCCTCTACAGGTCTGCATTTAGTCGTCTTTTGTTGGTTTATTGAGATTGTGTTTGGCTTTGTTGTAGAAACTATGGTATGGTTGCATAGAATAATGTATATTTGATAGCCTGCTTGTTGCTGCTGTCTGTCTTTTTTATCTGTTTTGAGCTAAAGGGCCTATCGTGGACAATCTATTATTTTTCTTTAAGGTAAGAGTAAGGTCAGTGTAATATGTTGTTAATTGTATAGAATAGACTACACCTACTGTGAATTCATTGGCTCTAAGTTTTGGGTCCACCTCTGACTTCAAATGGTTCATTAATTTTGCTTGGTTGTACTCTTCATTACTAATGATATTGGGACAAGATCAAATTCATATTGTTGGAGTTGTATGTATCACCCTTTTCTGTTCGTAAAAGTGAGATTTAGCCAGTGGTGTGTAGGTTGGTTGTGATATAATGCAGATGTAATTTGTTTTATTGGATGTAGATTTTTGTTGAGTATGTAGTTGCAGCCTTATACTAAATCTGATTTTGATGGATGTAAAATTTTCTCCCGAACAGCTGGTGGAAGCATGCATCAAATCTTGCAAGTTATGAACAGCAGGATGCTCATGAGTTTTTCATTTCCGTGCTTGATGGGATTCATGAAACAATGCAGAATGATAAGGGGAAGGGCCCAAGTCCAGGTAAATTTATTTGTTGCAATAGAGTGTCTGTTAGTTGCCCATCTTTTCTCCCCCATCACCCAAAATCCCTGTTTTTCCACTCTTGCATTTTTGTAGCCTATTCTGTTGTATGCATATTTGAACTTGACATGAGTTCTTGTTTGTACATGATACTTATCAGGCAATTTTAAATTTGTGATAAGCAATGTAAAAAGTTCTTTGAAAAAAAAAATCATCTGTTGGAGAAACATAACCCCTAGTACCTAATATTTTAATATTTATAAAAGAGATAAAGTACTTGATCAATTATTTGTGTGGTCCTTCAGGCCTCGGTGTAACCGCCGTAAGAACAGTGTTTGCTAATTTCTCGTTTTTCACTAAGAAATTTCTTACTGTATTATGCTTGAGTAATAGAGTTAAATATGAGAAGTCTTCAATCTTGGTCATGACTCATGATAATTGATGACATAGTGAAAAGTTGCTTTGGGCTTTCAAGCCTTATATTTCATATTTGTTGGAAAGTTTCTATATTTTACACTCAAATTATCATTGTTTTAAATTGACCTGAATTAACCACTTATGGGATTGCACTAGGTATGTTGTTGTTGTAATATGTAATGTAATAAAGTAATAACCTAAACCTAAAAACCTCAAATAACTAAATAAGTGGATTACTGAAATTTTAGAAGTTACTGCAAAAGTCGAGGTGCCTCAGCAGGTGAAATTGTTGAAATTTTCTTGGGAGTAGGAGGAGGGGGTGGAAGTGGCAATTTCTGTCGGAAGTAGAGTAATGTATTCAAGCATCTTGGTAGGCACTTAGGATCTACTTGATAGGCGTATCTTTGTTGTTCTAGAATCTCTTCTCTCATGGCGATCCATACTTCCTTCGTCACTGAAAAAGGATAGTAACATTTGACTGCAGGTTGTGGTTTAGGTCCTTTCTTTGCCATAGGCAATATACCAGTTGATATTTGCTATCAGGCTTAGAGATGTTTCACAAAAGCGAAAAGATTTCCTCCTACTCTCCCGAGTAAGTCTCAGTTTGGTTAGCCTTTTTTATTTCAGAATAGGAGTTTTCTTTTACTAAATAATTCTCGTATTAACACGCATTTTTACCATGTTTTAGGGTAAACCTTCAAGAAAGCTTTGTCATTTTGTCTTTAGCCCCCATATCATGTTGTTCTTGTGGGTCTAATCTCTTGGTTCCTTGCATTTTTTTAGAAGAGCAATCATTAGAGGGGTGACTCTTTAGAAGCAATTCATTTGTGATATCGTAATGTTATACTTTAATTTCAATTAAGCACCTGCACTATGATTAAAAAACATCCAGACCTACACTCGTTCCTCTAAATTAGAGGATTAAGATTAGTACGAGGCTACGAGCTAGAACTGAGGTAATAGATTGTCCACACTTCACATTATTTAGCATTTAGATTATGTATACAAGGAGCTATAGCCTATAGTTCTAAATATTAGAGCTTTCAAGACAAAAAATGTGCCTTGCAAGACCATTTTAATTTTAAGCTACTCTTTGTGTTGATTGCCTTTCCTCATAGGACCCTTGTTGTTTTGTTAGCAATAGTTCATAAAACGTTATGACGCGACTAGGGCCTTTTTGCTTTTTATGAAGTGTTTTGAACGTTTAAAACAGTGTATATTGAAGTATGTGTTACTGTACGTAACTTGTTTGGAGTACTCATTTCCTTTTGTCATCTGCGATTTTTCATCTTATTTACTGAATCTTTTTTTTTTGGCACAGGCAGCGGAGACTGTTGCATTGCTCACAGAGTATTTTCTGGAATCTTGCGGTCTGATGTCATGTGTACAGCTTGTGGCTTCACATCTACTACATATGATCCATGCATCGACATCTCCTTGGACTTGGAACTGAGCCAGGGGACTTCAGCAAAGGTGACATCAAAGAAGTCTCATAAATCTCACAAGAAAAAAGAAGCAGAACCCGGAAAGTCTAGTCAGAATGGTCGACTTTCTACGTTGATGGGATGTTTAGATCATTTTACAAGACCTGAGAAATTGGGTTCTGATCAGAAGTTCTTCTGCCAACATTGTCAAGTGAGACAAGAATCTCTTAAACAGATGTCCATAAGAAAACTACCTCTGGTTTCTTGCTTCCATATCAAAAGGTTTGAGCATTCTGTGATTAAGAAAATGTCGAGGAAGGTTGATCACTACCTACAGTTTCCTTTTTCATTGGACATGTCGCCTTACCTCTCTTCGTCTATCTTGAGGAGTCGATTTGGAAATAGAATCTTCTCATTTGAAGGGGACGAGCAAGACACATCCTGTGAATCATCCTCGGAATTTGAGTTGTTTGCTGTCATCACCCATACCGGTAAACTTGATGCTGGTCATTACGTAACATATCTGAGGTTAAGTAATCAATGGTACAAATGCGATGATGCTTGGATCACTCAGGTGAGTGAGAACATCGTTAGAGCTGCACAAGGATACATGATGTTCTATGTGCAGAAAATGCTTTACTACAAGGCTAGTGAAAAACAGGTTAGCTAGAAGGAAACTCACTACTCGCGAAGTACCAATGCAGCAACACCAGATTGAAATCACTCGTAAGCTCGCGATATGTAGACATTTTTTGCTCCACAGTGGTGGTGCTGCTGCTGCTGCTTTGAGTTTTCAATCCTCAGTTGGAGTGTAATCTTAGCCTGAATTTTAAAAAGGCACACATACTCTCCTACATTCAGGAAATTTTGGCAACAAAAAAATATTATCCCTTGCAAAAGAGATAATTACTGTAACCTTTCTAATTTTTTGTGGCTAACCATAGATAAATAATAGTAATAGCAACTTCAAATGAGAAGGAACATGTTTCTTCTTTCATGTCTTTTTTGTTGGATATTCAAGTTTCAATGTTTTTGGATAGATGTCTTTGTGTGTGTTTGGTCGCTTTTCAATTTTTGTTATGTTTGGTTTTAAAAGAAGTTTTTTAAAAAATGAGAAAAATAATCTTCCCGACAGGAATAGAGAAAACAAGTTTCATAACTAGCAATCACCAACTTACAACATACAAACATCTCACCTTCATAGCACCACTTTGAACTCTTCCACAAGCGGGGTTTGGAAAGAATAGAGCGTAAGTAGACTTAACAGTACCTATAGAAACACTGTTTTCGAAAGACACTCAGCTCAAGAGTAGCAAATTCAAATACAAAGAAGAAGCAGACAATGTAGAGAACATATTAACTAACAAAGGAACCCGTTCAAACCCACCAGGAAAAAAAATGAGAGAACATATTAACTAACAAAGGAACCTGTCCAAAACCTACCAGAAAAAAAAAAACGAGAGAACATATTAACTAACAAAAGAATTCGTCTAAAACCTACAAGAAAAAAAAATGAGAAACAACAAAATAATGCAGTAAACAACATACAATAACATATATCAAAATAAAAAAACTACAATAATACAACTAGTACAAAAATAAATATCAACAAGACCTAAATCCTCGAAAAGCAAAACAACCCTCAACAAACAAAACAATTGAAGATAAAATTTTAAAATCTACTTCCAATATCACTATTACCAAAATATAAATTTGAATAGTTTATCATAGTTTAAAAACAAATTTAAACTTTTTTTCCTTTTTTATTTTTAATTTTTTCTTCAAGGTGGAAAAAGGGAAAAAAATGAAAAACAAAAGACAAAAAACATATGTGGAAATTATTATATTTTAGGGCGGAGAATCACTACAACAAAATCATGTGTGTCTTATCTCATAAACCAAAAAAAAAAACTTCGTCTCATTCATAATCAATTTCGATCCACGAGAACCCAATTCTTGAACTCTATCATAAGTTTGGTATAACAAAAAACCTTTTTTCTATATTCTCTGTTTTGTCATGAATACTCAGTTTGTTTTTAATTTTGTAGCATTTTGAATTGGAATTTGAGTTCTAGCCAGTTATTAGTATCTGGGTTTTGTCAGTGTTTGCCAGTTTTTAGCATCTGGGTTTTGTTATTTTGAATTGAAAGTTGAGTTTTTGCTAGTTTTTAGCATCTGGGTTTTGTTAGTTTGGATTGAAAGTTGAGTTCTTTGCATTTTTTAGCATCTGGGTATTTTTGTTATTTTGAATTGCAATTTGAGTTTTTGCCAGTTTTTAGCATCTGGGTTTTTTTGTTATTTTGAATTGAAAGTTGAGTTCTTTGCATTTTTTAGCATCTGGGTATTTTTGTTATTTTGAATTGCAATTTGAGTTTTTGCCAGTTTTTAGCATCTGGGTTTTTTTGTTATTTTGAATTGAAAGTTGAGTTCTTTGCATTTTTTAGCATCTGGGTATTTTTGTTATTTTGAATTGCAATTTGAGTTTTTGCCAGTTTTTAGCATCTGGGTTTTTTTGTTATTTTGAATTGAAAGTTGAGTTCTTTGCATTTTTTAGCATCTGGGTATTTTTGTTATTTTGAATTGCAATTTGAGTTTTTGCCAGTTTTTAGCATCTGGGTTTTTTTGTTATTTTGAATTGAAAGTTGAGTTCTTTGCATTTTTTAGCATCTGGGTATTTTTGTTATTTTGAATTGCAATTTGAGTTTTTGCCAGTTTTTAGCATCTGGGTTTTTTTGTTATTTTGAATTGAAAGTTGAGTTCTTTGCATTTTTTAGCATCTGGGTATTTTTGTTATTTTGAATTGCAATTTGAGTTTTTGCCAGTTTTTAGCATCTGGGTTTTT
>JAJOOS010001204.1:0-76470 GCA_029582725.1 Solanum chiquidenum | reverse complement strand
TTAGTGCTTAGTCATCTAGGCGCCAACTAGCTCCGGCAAGATGCCGGTTCCTTCACTGTTGTTCTTCAGTAATTTTAAGCTCTAAATTCATCAAACTTGACTTTTCAAAGGAATGCCTATGTACAAAAAAATAGGGCCTAAAATCCTTTCAATTATCATCCAAACATAACAATAATTCATGAATTTGAATTCAATCAGTTGGTAAAATACCAACTGATAACACCCCAAATCCTGAATTATTATTTGTCCTCAATAAAAGCACTCACTAAGCATAGAAACTTAAGATCAGCCTCACCCAAGATAGGATTTGTATAATTACACAATAGACTTAAAATAAAAATAAAAACAAAAGACTCAAAATAGGACTTTATATACAAACACAACTCACAATTGGTTCCACCACCACTCATTAGGCAAAGGTTTTATTTCTTACAAAATCCCATTCATTCAAAGCACAAAACTAGGACAAATTCCCCGCCCCCCCCCCCAAGAACAATTTCAAAGCATCTCCAACCAATGACATCAACCTTCAAAGTTTTTCTAAAGATTAATAACAATTTATCAAATTCATGTAACTAAATGGAAACTAAGACATAACCATTCATATGAAGGATGCAATGTGCTCACACAAGAGAGAATCTTACACACAATTATGAATTTTAATTCTAGGGATTATAGATCATAGAAAAACGCTCACTCTCACAAATGAATTCAAGTATAAACACATCGAACCATAGGATTTACATATATATAGATCTCCACTAATTTAGATTGACAAGGCTAAAAATTTCCACAGACTTGCGGGTTTGACTTAGGTCAAGTGACTAAGATACCTCCCTAAAGCTTCCAATCCTCAATTTAGCGCATCACTCACATTTTTTATTCACGTGCACCTTATTTATTCCTTCTCGTGATATTTAATCATTTCACACACCCATTTTTTCATCTAAGGCATGCGCACACTTTAGCTAGCACCAATTTTGTTGTTGTTTTCTTTCTTAAAATTGTTTCATCCATGAACTCATTTCAGAATTTTTCATTTTAAATATTATGTTGCTCTACACTTTTAGCTCATTTCTCAAAAGTTATCTAGGATCATAAGGGACCTCGAACACCAAGCCAAGTTCAAAGCATTCCTTCCTATTAGCTAAGTTCTCACACGTGTTCATATAAAGGTCAACTTTAAACAATCATATTCCTCAAAATATAATGATGTAACACCTCAGATTTGAGAAATGGTAAAAATTTCAACTTTCAATAAATCTGGTACCAGGGCCGACAGATGCCACCGACGGTCTATCGTTGGATGCACAGACTGTAGGTCGGGTCCATAAATTGGCCAATTAGTTTTTCCAAAGTGTTAGGTTCCAGTACTTTTTCAACGGTTCACTAGGACAGTCCGCCATTTAATGCACAGGCCGTAAATAGGTTCCATAGGTGAAAGTTGAAGACCACAGTTAGGAGCCATAACCTGTCAATTGGACCAAGGCCCGTGGGTCGGTCCTGTCATTTGAGATCCAGAACTTGAGTCTCTAAACCCAATCGATGAAGGGACAGGACGGTTCGTAGGTGGACCCATGAATCGTTGGTCCCCACTGTCGACTGGGTCTGCAATTATTATTTTTAGGGGCTTTTAGGTCCTTTTCTAATTAATCTAGCCTAATACTATATCATTTTACCCTTCACCAAAATGCCTATATAAGTGTTTGAACCCCCAAATTTCCCCAATTAAAATCATTCTCTCAAATTTACAAAAGAAGACCAAGTCTTTCTCTCAAAATATTTCTCTCTCTAGAAAGCTTGATGGAGAAGGCATCAACCTAGGGTTTCAAACCAAGTCTCCAATTCCACCATTGAAGTCAAGATTTTGATATTGAGGTATGATAGTTTTCATTCATGGAAGCATTTCCTTCATGGAGTTCCCAACTTCTCCAATTTTCAAAGTTAGAATTCCCCAATTGAGTTAGAGTTTTTCTTCTATGTTAATGGTTCTCTTAATTATTGATTTAATTGATTGAATTATGATATATTATGCATGAATTGAGTTAATCTCTTGTTTTTATGATGATCCCCCATGAACCCATGTAATCCCCATTTTTTCCAAGTTATGACTATATAATGTGTGTTTTGGATTATGATATAGAAGTAATGAAATCAAGCATGTTCTCATGAAATGAGGTCAATATTCTAAGGATGCTTTAAGAGTGAAGTATCAATGAAGTTGTTGGTTGTTGTTGTTGAAAGAATTTGTCATATACACATGGAAGCATGAACTGTGAAAGGTTTTTCTCACATGATAAGTATTCTTAGGGTTGAAAGGCATTCTCAACTAAAATTAACCAATGTTAAGGAGCTATTGGTTAGAATTCCCCAATTGAAGCCAAGTCTCCAATTCCACCATTGAAGTCAAGCTTTTGGTATTGAGGTATGATAGTTTTCATCCATGGAAGCTTTTCCTCCATGGAGTTTCCAACTTCTCCAATTTTCGAAGTCAGAATTCCCCAATTGAGTTAGGGTTTTTCTTCTATGTTAATGGTTCTCTTAATTATTGATTTAATTGATTGAATTATGATATCTTATGCATGAATTGAGTTAATCTCATGTTTTTATGATGATCCCCCATGAACCCATTTAATCCTCATGTTTTTCCAAGTTATGACTATAATGTGTGTTTTGGATTATGAAAGAGAAGTTATGAAAACAAGCATGTTCTCGTGAAATGAGGTAAATATTCTAAGGATGCTTTCAGAGTGAAGTATCAATGAAGTTGTTAGTTGTTGTGTTGTTGAAAGAATTTCTCATATACACATGTAAGCATGAACTATGAAAGGCTTTCTTAGCTAAAATGAACCAATGTTAAGGAGCTATTATAATGATGATGCAAAAGGCGATTACCCATGCTCTCTAATTGAAATGACAAAAGGTGATTACCCATGTTATATGATGTAAGGACCAGAGGTGATTACCCATGTTCTTTCATGAGCTAAGATGAATATGATCAAGGACTATTCCATGGATGTTAAGCTTAGTACCGAGTGGACAGGTGGTGCTTACCGATGTCCATACACTATGTTCCAACATAGGATTGTCTAGATATACATTATCTAGTAGATCCACATAAGTTAGAAGTTTATGGTCCTTACTTTGGAAAGGAGGGCAACCATTTTTCGGTGTGGGACAGACACTAGATTCCATGATAATAGTTCTCATGGTCATAAATGTTGGTTAAGGCTACTTCCCACAAGAAAGTTATGATGAACTAAAGTTACTTCAAGGAAGTATCTCATGGATGTTTAAGATGATGACTATGTGCATTGACCATGTTTTATGGCTCATGTTTTCTAACTCTTTGTCTTATGTTTTAGCTTGGTCATTGCATTTCATGAACACATATCTTTTAAGTATGTTTTCAAAAAATGTGTGCATGGCTATCATACTTGGTACATATTTTTGTACTAACGCATACTCTTGCCTACATTTCCCCAAATGTGGCTAGAGTTCGTTGAAGAGATTTCGAGCTTTGGGTGAGTCATCATACTTTGAGGACCAGACATTTATGTTTTCAGTCTTTCCTTATTTTCAGTTGTGGACTATGATGTACGGACTATGCCTAGATTCATTCTAATGTACTAAATGGCTTTGAGACTATGTTTAGATTTCCTCTATACTTTATGAAACTTTGATATATTGAAACTGTCTTTAAATATGTTTATTCTATTTCTTGTATGATTGTCACGACCCGGGGGTACCCCCAAGATGTAACACGGCGTACTTGACCCTGAAGGGGTCGAATACAAGCCCTTAGCATATCATAAACATAAAACTCATAGAATGATGTGGAACTAAAAAAATTATTTACAATCGAAGTCTTTCATAAAAGATAATGGGAGTCTAGACATTGTCTCATTTAGCCATCTAAATACAATCGAATAATGAATAGGGACACAGCCCTTATCATAGCATAAAGGATAACAACATAATCATCACGAACGTAACCCTACGTTATACTTGTGCCATGCATAGATAAGATCTCATAACCCTATCTACAATAAGTACCACTTTTAGGTCACCATGCTCATAGTTGTCAAAGATTTGTCTCATCCATAGTTAATACTCATAGACAAGGAAACACTCATATTCATTAGCTTATGTCAAGGAAATTCAATCATGATAACAATCCAAATGGAGTATTCATTAATTCATAAATCATCATAATGTAATGAGTGAAGTCTCATAGCCTCACTCAAACTAAGTAGATCTTCTTGAGGAGTCATTAGTCATAGTTCATGTTTCATGTTCATAGTTCATTTACATAGGAGAAACACACCATGGCTACTATCAAAGTCTACTTGTGCCATGTATGCATAGCATCCCATAATACTACTCATACTAAATAAATCCTTTTGATGAACCATATTACATAACTCACTTTCTCGTTCATGGAGGGAAAATAGCCTTAACCGACATAAATCATGTGAGCTACATGGAATCCGGTGTCGTGTAACCCCACACCGAAAAAAGGTGTCCTACTTACCTAAGGTAGAACTAAATGTATTAGCTTTTAAATGGATCCACTAGCTAAAGACCTATGTGGGCACATCATTATGGGATAGGGGATTGCTTCTAGAAACTCGACCTATTGTATTGGTGGAGGAGCTTCCATCTCATGAGAATAATTTAGAGAACCCGGTCTATTGTATTGACAGGAGGGACTCTACCTCACTTTCCATATCCACTCGATGATAAACATTATTTCCCAAAATTACTTGTTTAAGTCTTTGAATTGAATTTACATGCATGAAAGAGTATCTTACCCTTCATTCAATACAACTCATAACATAGCTCATAGATTCAATAGGTGTGGACTAACTTCCAACCTTAGAATCATCATTACTATTTGAGTACACCTTTCACACCAAGATCATGTGTTTTCATGAGAACGAACTTTCAATCAACACAATAGGATCATAATGGTCATGTACATTTCATGCGTAGTAATGTGTAAAGGTGCATATGAGAAATATACTTTCAATTAACACCATTGACACATCATAATCATGTTAATGCATGGAGTGTGTGTGTGTGATTGTCCTTGCAATGGCACAACAACAACATTATCAACATAGATACTTTACTCTCAAAGTGTTCATAAGCATGTACATAATATCACAATCATGCATAATTCTCATATATCGCATTGAAGGATCATAGACCATATAATTCAACACATCTAGCATTAATTATAGTAGACATGGATATAATCGTAATTCAAGTAGTTCATCCACGGCATGTATAAGCTCATATATTCATATTGTAGGTCATATGGGTAAAGTCCTTCTACAATAGTACCATATACAATTCAACATGCAAAATAGCTTCCTTCTTAAAGCCTTCATATTCATAGTTCATTCCTTCTAGCTTTTACCTTTAAAGCCCTATGATTCATATTCACGTTATAAGCATTATTCTCAAGCAATAACTTACATGGTCAACATGTAAACCTAACTCTCAAGGTAAACTAACCACATGCTTCATTCTTACTCAATTAAAGTCATATAGCATCAAGTAAACTAAATCTCAATACGACTTCAACCATGATTCATCATGTAAGACCTAATCAATTAGTTCATGTCCATAAGCTTTACTCATAAGCAATTCATGTCTAGGTGATCTAATCTAAGGCAATTCATCAAGAAGTTCATCAATCTTAGAAGGTCACATCTAAACCCTCAATGTGCCTCTTTTATGACATAGTCCTAGGACACATCAATTTCACCTTAGAATCTTAGGTTAATCAATTCAACATGTAGAATCATACTAAAATCATGCAATCACATCATAATCTACTCACATCCAATCAATTGGACCACCTTGCAACAACATTCTTAATGTAAAGAAGGACCATAGCTACGATTAGGAAACTCATGGATTCTTGAGGAATTCAAGCTAAAATTATATAAAATCAGTAATACATCCATAATCAAACATAATTCAACCTTCAAAATCAACTTTGAAAGGAATCCATGGGGTTGAGTTGAAACCCTAGCATTTGGGGATTTCTAGATTTGAGATAAAAGCTTTTGAAGGGACTCCTTGGGTGATAGCTACCCAAGGATGAAAACTGCCATACCTTATGAAGGTTTCCACATGAAATTGAAGAATAAAGGCTGCTCCTTGAACCCTAAGCTTGACCTTGTTCTTGCTCTTCAATGGAGTTTCTAGAGAGAGAATATTTGGAGAGAGGAGGTAGTTTCTAATTTTTGAGTTTGCGGAATAATGAGTTGTAAGGGTAGTTAATAATCTTAAAAGACTTAAATATGTATAATAAAACCATAAAAATCGTCCCCTAACATTAACTAATAATATTAGGAATTGACTAACTTACCCCTCAAGTTGGCCGAACCTAGGTAAGCTCCAAGGGTGACCTACGCCCACCATCCTATGGATGGTAGGTGGGCTCACGCGCCATCCTACAGGTCTGTGGTTTGGTTCAAGGGCTGATCACCTGGAGGCCTTGACCTACGCCCCACACCTATGGGGCGTGGATGGACTTACGCCCAGTAGGTCCCATCCGTAGGTCAAGCTATTTTTGATAGCTTTTTGGCAACCTCTTGGTCCTTCTCACTAGGGGGTCCTTGGGGGGGGGGATTATGCCTTGACGTTTAGGACCTAAAACCTTAGTACTACGTAGGGGAGGCTATTTTACGACTTTTATCTTAACATTTAACCCCATTTAGGCTACTAGACTACATGTTAGTCTCTAGCTTAGTTTATTAGATTTCCTGGGTGTTACAATGATAAAAGCTAAGTGGCTTGTATGGGGCCTCTCGGGATCTTATACGGCATGTTACGCCTAGCGGATACCTTGGGTCGTGACAAATAAATAATGCCACAACCTAATTCTTCAGGTCATGATGGCACCTACTAAAATCCACTAGTAGGTGATGAGTCCACGATTTGCACTGATTTAGGGCTTTATTTTAATAGATTTAGTGTGCTCAAATGCATATTTTATGCCAATAACTGATGTAAATCCTTGATTTTTAGGTATTTAGATTGAGGAACAAAGCGTGGACACTAATGAGCAAAGAGGAACAAGGCAGTTGAAAGAACAAAAAAAGAAGGCCTTATAATCACCTAACTCAGTGGGCGAATCGCCGAATGGCCATGATCTCGCCAAAAGTTCCAGTGTACCAAGCCCTGAAGGAGAAAATCAAGTTGGCAATAGAAAGGAGCAGTCGGCGATTCACCGAATGGCTCCGCAATGCAGTGCTAGATCGCCCAAAGTTACTAAACTTGAAGATGATAAAGGCCAAAGCAAAAAGGCGATGGAATTGACCAAAAGGAAGATCGCCGAGTGGATCGGTGATCCCAACTTATTGCGCCGAATGGTCCTTCGCAGAATATTTTTGGCGACTATAAATACTTTTTAAAATTCTTATTTTAGTATCAGTTGTCATAGTATCAAATTTTATCAATCAGTCTTAGAACTTTGAGTTTGGAGACAATATTTTCCTTAGCTTTGAAGATTCGAAGATTTCCATTTTTGAGAAATTGGAAGTGGCTCATTGAGATTCTTCAACCTTGACCTTTGTAAAGATTAAATTAATCATAACCCGTTGATGGAAACACAATTTGGTAACGATTTCTATCTTTCTATTATGTCTAGCTAAAACCCCAATTATTGGGTGTGATTATGTGATTATGTGATTATGGGTTGATTTAGCTGTTGGGTATTGTTAATTGATAGTTTAAATGTTGTTTAAAAGTGATTTCAATCAGTAATTGTGGTTTAATTTAAAAGGTTGTAGTTGCAAATGGAACTCTAACTTCATATTTTTGGCTTGCTCGAGAGAGGTTTTAAAACAAAGATTACTATTTGATGGTCTGTGAATATTGAGTTTTCATGGGTTCAGCTCGAGAGAGTGAATCCTAAACCCTTTTCCACACATTCAACTCGAGAGAGTGAATGGACTAAAGCGAAGGATGTTCTTAATTGTTGCTTATTGGTGTTCGAGAGAAACCAAACTGATTCGGGGTAAATTATTCGAGAGAACGTTTATCCCCACTAAAGTCTAGCTTATTCACTGATTTACAACTATGTACTATCAATTGCAATTACCCATTTGTCTACCTTAGACTATAATCCAATCACATCCCAAGAACCCATCTCTTTACTTGTTAATTAGTGTTATTTGTTGTAGTCTTAGTTGTTAATTACAATAAAAAATCCCTATATTTGACACTTGTGTCACCCTTAATTTGAAATATGCTTTTATTCATAAATGTTTTTACCGATGATTGACTTGAACATATTTGCACTTGACTTTTGAATCTTAAGCACGTACCACTCCCTGTGGGATTCGACCCCAACTCACCTAGTTGGGTTATATCACTAACTAATGATCGTTGGCACTTAGTATTGGAAGAAGTGTCCTAATACGTGAAATCAAAATGGTGCCGCTGCTGGGGAGTGGTGTTGGTTAAAATTATTTAGTTAAGTTAAATTTTGTTCTTTTTAGTCATAGTTGAACTTACTTAATTGTAGTTTTGTTTTCCTTGTTTGTGTTTTGAAACAGGAAATATGAGTGTGAACTGCAGCAATGGCAGCCAAGTAGGCCATACGGATGACATCGGTAACCTCAAGGATGTCAACAAGCCTAATCCTAATGACCCCCATCTTATGGGTGGTATTGGTGCCATTCGCTTGCCCCCAGCCAAAAGGAATGCGGTTTCCATATCACAAGTACTATGTTGCGGCTCTTGCAATTGAAGGGGCTGTTGTGTGGTTTGGCTCATGAAGATCCCCATGAGCATATTAGAAACTTCGTGGATATATGCAGACCGTTCTCCTTCAAGAACATATCCCAATAGTTGGTCCGGTGGAGATTGTTCCCGTTCTCTTTGATGGAAGAAGCATGTAAGTGGTTGGCTGAATTCCCATGTGAATCAACCACTTCGTGGGAGGAGTTGGTTACCACATTTCAAGTGCAATTTTCCCTCCTTCAAAGATGATGACTCTTTGGGACAGCATTCAGAGCTTCAAGCGTCACGAGGGCGAGCCAATTCATGAAACTTGGCTATGATTCAACAAGTTGGTGCTTCAATGCCCAACTCATGGCTCGCCTGACAACGTGTTGCTGCAGTATTTTTATCAGAGCCTTGATTCGGTACACAAGGGTGTTACTGACCAACTTTATCCAGGAGGTTTGATGCAGCAACCTTATGTGATAGCGACTCAACTCTTGGATGGCATGACCACAATCAATCGGGATTGGTACACCCGCAAAGATTAGGTCTCCCCTCTTACATTCAAATTGACCAAAGAGCAAATGGAGAAAGACCATGAGAAGGACCACAACATGGCCAAGATCATGATACAACTTGACATTTTGTCCAAAAATTTCATGGGAGCTAGTGCTCGGAGTGTCAATGTCGTAGGTGTCGGGTGTGCTAATCCTAATGAGGCAAAGTTTGAGTGAGTCGCTGTACAGCGAAGAGGTGAATTTCCTATCCAACCAAGGTGGTGGTTATCGTTAAAACTACCCTAGGCAGGGTGGTAACAAAGGTTGGAATAGGGATGAAGGTTGGAAGGATCGTGATCAAGAATGGAGGGATCAAAATCCCAATTGGAAGGATGTGGAGAAGGATAGGTATGTGCCTCCCCATGAGCGCCAAAATCCAAAGGATTCGGACGGTGGCTGGTCGGAGGATATGATTTCTTGTATCCTCAACAAAGTTGAGGGGTCAGAAAAGATTTTGAAAGAAATGAAATAAGATGTGTCGACCCTTAGCCAGACTGTTACCTCTTATTCCGTTTCAATCAAGCAGTTGGAGACCCAAATGGGTCATATCTCATCTCATTTAAACCCGAGACAGCAAGGGGGTTGCCTAGTGATACCTTGGCCAACCCCAAGAACGATGTTTGAGTGTTCACTTGCGGCATGCCACGACGTTAACTAAGGCATTACTTGGGAGGAAACCCAAGTTTTATTTTCTTTCTTTTTAAGTTTGAAATAATGGTGTGTTGATTCTACAGGTGAAAGTGTGGAAGGTGTTTAAAAAGTGCAAGTTGGCGAGCTGATAGTCCAGTCGGTGACTCGCCGAAGAGGTCGGCGAGCCTGAATTGGACCGCCGTTGGACTCAAGACAATTTTATATAGGAGTATGTAAAACTTGGTGAGCCCAGAAGCAACTTGGCAAATCGCCGACCTGGTCGGCGATAGCGATCTAGTCCGTCGTTTGGACCCCACACTAATTGGAGGTCCTGTAAAACTCGGCAACATAAGTGCTCACTCGGCGTGTCACGGAGTGGGTCGGCGAGTAATCCTAATGTCACCCAATGGGCGAGAACTAAACGGTTTTTAAAGGCCAAAGGTTTAAACTTTCAAACTCTTTCACTTTTCCTCACTTTTAATATTCCCAAACTCACACCCGCACTTTAGTATTCAATATTTTTGTGTTTTTGTCATATTTGAGTCATTGATTATGTGATCGGAGTTTTAAACTTTGCCGCCTAGCATTTCAAATTTTGATGTTTCAGCATCTAAGGTTGGTTTTCCGAATTCGAAATCTTAATTTAGAAATTTTATACTCATTTGCAATGATTTTGTCATAGTGATGTTTGCTGGGCCTCTCTGATAATAATTGTATTTATGTGTGCCTGTGTTAACTTGAATATCGTGCCATAAATTCCTATAATGCTTAGTTCCTCAGATTTTGTGCTTTAAAATAGGTTAAAAATTGTGGGGTTGTGCTTGCATGTTGTTGGGTTTAGTCGGGTGAAGTCTAAGTAGCCCGTATTTGTGCCAAATGATGTATTTTACCCAATGATGGAGTGGTTGACGTCATTCTTAAGGGCAAAAGTTATCAAATGGCAAAATTTGGCCAAACTGGGATAAGTTAAAGTATCCCAGGGGCATGGGTGTAATGGGTCTTAGTTTAATTTGATAGGATCATGTTTTGATTTTGCTTTCGGGGTTTGTGGGTTTGAATTTAAGAAGTTTGATTGAAAGTAGGCACACGTTGGGTTGTTTGGCTAGCTGGGTCAAGCTCGCCGAAGTTCCCCATCTCTCCTTTAATTTCATGCTAAATATGAAGTTTGGTTCTTGTAACTTTCAGCGAGAAGCCTGAGGTCGCCGAAGGCAATCGACGACTCACCAAAAGTCCTCCTTAATCACCCTTTTTTTGTGCCCCTGACCCTTAATTGCACTGTAACTTTCAGCGGGCTAATCTTTGCTCACCGAATGTTGTTGGCGGTTCGCCCAAAGGCCCTTCCATCGCTTACCAGCCAAAATTTCTGAGATTTTGTAGGAAATCCTTTCGGAGAGCCCGATCTAGCTCGCCAACGAGATTCGGTGAGTCTGTCTGCAACTTCTTTTCTACGCATCTAATTGAATTGTTTCTAACTCTTTTTGATGTTTTGCAGACATGGCTACACCAAAAGTTATCGGTAGAAACATGCCACCCCGTAAGAAGGCTAAGGGGATAACTATCAACGAGGATCCCACTGCATCCATGACTAAGGCAACCGAACTTCCCACATCTGGTGGGAAAGGCAAAGGTAAAGGGAAGGCACTTGTGTCATCGAATACCAGCTCTGACAATGATGGTATCTACGCCATTCACCTCCCCACTTCTAAGAGTGAGGGTGAACACCAAGAGCAGCAGGCTGCAACTTCAGAGCCTGAGGATGATGAACTGATAGTAGCACAGAGGGCTGAGCTACGATCTGTCTAGGATCAGGACTCCTCAGACCACCACTACTCCTCCTCCATCTCCAGCACAGGTCGTGGTCCTAGCACCACCAGTACAGGGTCCTCCTCCCAGTAGTTGCATTCAAACCGGTTGACTATGTAGTTTTCTGGGGAAAGAAGTTCAAGCGTGATAGTCAGGCTATTAATGCTATCCTGGAATGTCCCAATGATATTGATGACGAGTGACAACATCTGATCAGGACAAAGACTCTGGAAAATATGAAGAAGTGGCTGGCCCCGCTTATATTAGACGATACTCCCAAGTGGCTGGAGATTGGAGCACCGATTGAAAAGAGGATCTAAACATAGCTGCAAGGTTCTAGTTTGGCTTTATCAGCAACACAATCATGTCATCCCAGAACGAGTCGATTTTCCGACAAGCCAAGGCAATCTGTCTAGGCTGCATCATCGAGGAGATGAGGATAAATCTGGGAATAACTATGGCACATGAGATGGTCATGAGGGCCAAGAAGCGCCATACTTCTCTCCCCTTTCCGGTGGTGATCACCGAACTGTACAGACGGGCTTGAGTTCCTAGAGATGCGAACACAGATATGGAACTAATTCCCACATCCTCTACTAATATTTGGAGGATCGAGGAAAAATACTTAAAGGATCAGGTGGAGAAGAACAAGGCAGCCCGGTGGATACATCACCGGTTGTTGATCCTCACACATTACCTGCAGATGCACCTTTACCTACTCCGGCCCCTGGGCCTTCAGGTACATTCAGTGTTGTTCCTTCTTACCCCCCTAGTTCCTCTACTGCTACATTGCCTCCCTGAGCTGCTGCTGTTGTTGTTTCCCGGACCCCACTCACTCAGGCTACATTACTCTAGATGGGGTAGCTAGCCCATTCTGCCGATCATCGTGCCGCCAGACTTGGGGTCTCCATTCTGGGCATGATTCTGACAACCCTTGCTAATGATGTGACACCGTTGAGTGTTACTATTGATACCCTTGCGGCTAGGATAGCGGTGTGTGAGCATGGCCAAGGGGCCACCAAGAAGGTGATGGCTTTAAAGGCCACCATTGCAGCACTAAGGAGAGATGTGGACCAACTGAAGTCCACCGACATGTCCATGATTTTCGAGATGGTGGATATCCCAGATGTGCCATTAGAGCCAGTTATGCCTCTGGCTACCACCAAAGATGATGTTGGAGTTGAGGAGATGGCTAATCCCGAGTCTGAGGTTGAGACAGATGAGGAGATGCTTAGGGTTGTTGAGGAGGCTTCGTATTAGAGCCTTACTGATACTGAAAGGACATGGTAGATGCAGTTGTGCATGATTCTTTGGCAGATACACCCTATGCTGACTCTATTGCAGCTGCTACTCCTTCTAAGGTGACTCCGACCACTGATGCCCAAGTTTAGAGTGATGCACTGGGCACTGATTCCCAAATAGATGGAGCAACTGAGTAGACAGGAACCCTTTTTACCTCCCTCTCTGTCTTATTCTTTTTGACATGTGGATATTTATTTTATTGCATTTGAGGATAAATGGTTTTTATTTGTGGTGGGGTGAGGCCCACTTTTTGTGATTATTGCTTTGTTCGTACATTGGGTTTATGGTATAAATTATGTTTAGCACTGTTTTGTGGATGATTCAGCTTGTGGCTCCTTGTTTTTAATTGAAATGTTTTTTCGACACTTCTGAAAATTTTGTGCCACCTCTTGTTTTTGTTTGAATGTTGTTCTCCTGTAAATTTGAGTATCGGTCTTGATCAATACCATGACTTGAATAGTACTCATAATCGGAAAAAAATGAATATGTGGCTACGATGAGGCCAAATGAAGTTGCATAGACAATATGTGAACTTTTTGCATCTCGTTGTGACTAGCCAATTATCAAATTGAGTCTCTTGTCATGAACATTGCACACTAGAGAAAGTGTGGAGTCTTGTTTGACATTGGTGTCAATGCCTTGTGTGATGAGCTTACCGTGAACCATGTGTGATGACACCTAGAATTTTCCCCGTTGGTCCGGTTGACTAGGTGATGCAATCTTTCGAGATGATCTTAGGCAGCTTTGAAGAGTGTGAAACAATTTGACATTATACCTCTTTTTGTGGCCTACCTTGTGAGTGTGTGAACTTCGCTTGAACACCTTTTTAGCCTTACCCTTTTCTTGGAAGAAACTTGATGAAATTGTGACCTTTCTTGATCCATTTGATTTGTGGTTTATGTGAATAGCCAACTTAGGCCAAATGCCTAAGTTGGAGGTGTGGTGAAAAGAGAAGGTAAATCAAGAAGTGCAAAGAAGTCCCCTTTGACCCATGGTTTTGAGAAAGATGGAACCCCTCCATACAAAAAAAAAAGAGAAACAAGAAAAGAACGAAAAAGAAAAAGAATGAAAACGTGGTGGAATAAAATTGTGAAATTGCAAAAAGAAATGGGGTGTCCAACAGTCCATGAAAAGTGAATAATGGGGTTACCTTTGAGCATGAATGATAAAGATAAATAAGAGGGAAGAAAGTGTTGTTCATACCACATTTCATGAGGATAGCAGCAACTTAGCCTAAATGACCATACCTTTACACTCAGCCCCGTTACAAGACTTGCAAAGACCTTTTTGATCTTGAGTGAGCTGAAACAAGTGTTGATTGGAAAATACGGGCAAACCTATAGGTGAAATCATGCATTGTGTTCATATTTGTGAGTGTGAGTGTTGCATTTGATTCCGAAGCTTTAAAGTGTTGAACCATTGTGTATGAATATGGAATCATTCTTTGTCTGAGGGCAGTTGAGTACCTTTGTTGAGCTTGAACTTGCATTTGAAGCAAGTATTGTGAACTTCAGAGTCTTTGATAATGGTAAGTCACAACATGAATCTTTGAGTGAACAATTGATCCTTGCATGAGTAAGTTGAGTCTTTTTGTGTGCATTCATGATTGAGACTTGTGTAGCACTGAGGGCGTAAGCTGCCCAGCTACCAAGATTGACCCAAGGGCATGTCGACTCCGAAGAGGAACTCAAATATTAGTAACAACTCACTGTGGAATGATATTCACTCACAAAGAATCAACCGAAGGCTCCAAACCTAGAACAATCCAATCCTATGTCGTTCTGAAAACACAAAACCTCCAATAATGCATCAGAGCCATTGAAATTAGGGGAGAGAACATAAGATCTAATAAGTTGCGCAATCGGCCTAACTAAGGCTCATATTATCAAACTCGAGTGTTATATTCCAATCCATATGGATCTAGTTTTTCCAAAATCGACATCCGAGAAAAATAAGGCTACAAGGATCGCAAGTCTAAGGGAACACTAGTATAACCCTAAAGGAAGGTTAAACATACTCATTACCAAAAATAGTAATGCAATTGATACACAATAACATGCAACAACATACATAAACCCAAACTAGTATGGTACTAAACACAAAATAATATCTATCACTCTTAAAATATGGTATCCAAAAAGAGAAATAAGAATATATCGGTACCCCACTCAATTAACTCTAATCATCATGCTTTTACACATTCAAGCTAAATCTAAATAGAAAGGAAGCATAGCCTACCTGTAAGGTGATCGTGCACTCCAAATCACAAGGCATGAGCTTTTTCTTTTTGAACAACCTTTGAACGTTGTCATGCTATCAAAAATATGATGACAATGTTAGTACGGTTGTTTAGACACAAAAAACACAGAAAATAGAAATTGATCAATTTTGGAGTTAAATGGAAATTATAGTACCCGCATTACAATTTTTGGAATTGACTCCGTCAAGAGGTCCTAATAAATACCTCAAACTTGTGTTCCAAAAGGAACACAATCCATCGCTCGAAAGAGCCAACCAAAGAAACATGCATCAAAGATACAATTAAGCTCATAAAAAGAATAATGGCAGCCAGCTAAAATGATAATTCACCTCAAACGGAGGTTGCCCATGTAACGACCCGAGAGCACCCCCTAGTCGTTACCGGCGTATTTGACCTCGAAGAGGTCTTATACAAGCCCTTAGCATTCATCATAGCATGTATCATAGAATAAATTCACGGAAAATTTAAAACTTTTACTTTGGAAGTTCAACTTCACTTCATATATGAAAAGCAAAATCTAACTTCGTCACAATGTACCATCTAGACATAGAAGTATCAAAAATGGGACTTAGCCCTTACATCAATAAGAAGTCTTGAAATAGAAAAGTACAACAATGTCTTTCAACATAAGCAAAGAACTAAACATAAAAGCTAGATCATAGGGTCTTGTCCTCGGACTTGAGGACTCACCAACTTGGGGAAGCAACTCCAAGTGTCTTGAGAAGTAAGTTTGAATCCTCAACGGCCCGAACCTAAATGTTTGGGGAAAAGGGAAAAAATATGGGTTAGTATAACACACGTACTAAGTATGGCTACTATGCATAAAAACCATTGAAACATGCATAAAAGAACATTTAGTCAAAACATGCTTTTTACCAAGTAAATTCAATATGCTCACAAAATAAGCATCATAGTCCAAACCAACATAATATCATCCCAACATGTAGACAACCCAAGCAATACTAATGCAATGCAAAGAATAGAACCCCATAACCCTATTCAAAGCCAAATATCACATTAAGCAACCTACTTCATGCATACATTCATAAGATCATATTTCATCATACCTTACCATATTCATAATGTTCATACATAACATAGCTTCAACATACATAAGTCATAATCATCATAATCATAAGAGAACACTACTACAACTATCTCTTAGGATCCCACAAGTGTAATGTGCAAGAGAAGTCTCTTACCCTCCCTTACACTATGTAGAAACCCTTAAGAAAGCCTTAGTAAGAGTTCACACCTTTCGTACCTTCATTGACTTTTACATTAGGGAAATATTGCAGTAACCGACATAGAGCATGAGAGCTACATGGAATTCGGTGTTCTACTCCCACACCGAAAAGAGAGGGTTAACACTTGCCTAAGGTGAAACCATTCGTACATAGCTATCTAGGTGGATCCACTAAGCTAAAGTCCTATGTGGGCACATAGTTAAGGTTCAAGGAGATTGCTTCCAGAAACCCTAACTTACTAAATGTGGGGGTTTCCATCTCATGAGACAACACATATCATGGGTAATCCGGACTTGCTAAACGTGAGGAAACCCATGTGGGGAGCCGGACTTACTAAACTTGAAACCCCCATCTCATTTACATGCCCTTTTGTTGCTAAGCATCTAATTTCCTTTTGTAATCATCTTTAGTCATCACATTAGCCTTTACTAGATTCTTATATAGACATTTTACCATAATAGCTCATATGTGTTCATAAGTGAGTGACAATCCTTTCACTTTAGAAACACTTAGCAAGTGAGTAAAACCTTTCACTTTACATTACATTATAATCATGAGAACTACCTTTCAATCATATAGCAATCATACCATAACATACATACATACTTCATAGCTAATTCAAGTGTAGAGGGTTAAGGATGAGGAAATTAGGTCATCAACACCACAACAACACATTAGGTATAGCATCATTACAATCTAAGTGATTCACCTTTCATACTTGAGTTCAAAGAAGAACCAACCTTCATACCTTCTTTCCCATCATGGGACATTCATACTTCAATTACCAAACAATTCATAACCAATACATAGTACAAGGTAATCCATGAAGTAATAATATACTCAGCATCAATATAAGCAATTGACATATTCCCTTCATAGCCTTCAAGGCTTCAATCAAAGACTCAACCCTAATTTCATAGAAATTATACATAACCTAGGGTAGAATCATCATACAAACATGAATTACATAACATCACATTCAATTCATAGCTTTCAATTAATATCCAACACGAACTAGGGTTAGAAATTGGAAAAGAAGGAGAAACATGAGTCTCATGGGGAATTCTTCAAGAAACCACCAATACAACATAAATTAATCCATAATTGTTCATATAACATCAATAAAAGTCAGTTTATAACATCAATTTCACTTTAGAAAGAAGACCCACGTTTTTGGATTGAAACCTAGAAATTGGAGATTTTCAAATTCATCTTGAAGGGGACTCTTGGGGAAAGGGATCCCAAGAGTGATAAGAAACCATACCTTATTGACGAATTAACCACGAAAATCCAAGTTGAAACCTTGGAAAGTTTGTCTTCTTCTTGAAGCTCCAATCTTCTTCAATGGAGTTCTTGAGAAGAGAGAGAGAGAGTAGAGAGAAGGAAGAACTTTAGGTTTTGATCTTTGGGGTTTTGTGTTTCAGTGATAAAAGTGAGGCAAATTGACTTAAAAATAATTATATACACGTCCCCTAAAGTAACCTAAATACCCCTCACTAAGTTGGACTCTTTAATGAATAAAAAATCAATTTCTGAATTTCTGCATTTTCGTCGCGGAACAAGTCCGCGACGCGTAGCTGTTTCCTGAAGATATTTGGAATTCAATTTCGAGACAGTAGAGTCCGTGACACGACTGCGTCACGAACTAATTTTTTTCTCCTTTGGGAAGCTAGTGCGTGACGCGCACCTATTCCCTCCAAGTGCAATTTGCAAGCTGTCTTGGCAGCTTCTTTGGCCAAGGTTGGGGTCCTCCTCGGGGTCCCTTGGGGTGGGCCCATGGCATTGTATTCGAAGGTTTTGACCCTATAAACATATATTTACCTAATTTAAACCTTTTACAAGATTATTCCATCATACGACACTCCCAAACCTGCCCAAAACCTAAGGACACACTACGACACATTCTTCTCTAGTTTCCGGAAATCGTGGTCGTTTCTTGAAGTTTAGACGTTTACTCTTCCAAACAAAGTCAATTGCATTAATTTAGGTTTAGAAACATCATTTTAACTATTTTTAAGTCATTATTCGTAAGGTGAGGCTCTAACTTAAGTCATAGAATTTCTGGGGTGTTATAGCCCAACACTTTCCAATCACTCACCAACGAAGCCTGGACAATATCAGATTCATGGAACTTCAAATAACTTAAATCCAATATAGAATGAGGGAGAAAAATACTAATTTAACCTTTAAATAATTGATGATCGTATATGATATTTAATAAAAGACTAGAAAAATTAACTCATCATGATTGCATGAAGAAGGGTCGTGATCACGGCTCACTAGAGTGCTGACCATTGCGATCGTAGAGGCCAGACCTCGTGGTTGTGATGACCCAAGAGTCATTCTTTCATCACAATCACGACCATGGTCCACATGGTCGTGAATCACGAAGGTCTAGGCCTTTGCGAAAGTGACCAAGGGGCCTGCATACGCGAAGGGTAAATCACTCTACACCAGCTAATGCACATCAACTAGTTTTGGCAAGTTTCGAATCTTCGATGGGGTAATCCAAATTCATTTAGATGATCATGCACGCAAATGAGATATGTAAACTGATAATGCTCACATCACCCTCCAAAACCAATTAAAAGAGTGAGCGATCTTCGTCAGTAAAAAACCCAACAAAGAGTTGGGGTGGAATCCCAAAGGGAATTGTATGTCATAGAGAATTCATTATCTAGAAATTTGGACTTTAAAAATCAACTCATTTGTACTAGTTAGCAAAATTGGGTGGATTGTACCACTAACTTAATATAAATCTTTGGATATCAAATATCACAATTAAACTAAAATTGGAGTATAATCAAGAGTTTACAAGCAATCTAGGGGTGCGGGAATTTGAAATTGATGTAACATAGGGGTGATTGTGCTGCTATATAGTGATGTACATACATAAATAGGTGAAGACATCTTCAATGACGCTAATCTTCTTTCGATCTCAAAGCATCTATAAATAAAATCTCCTTTTGGTCTTATCTTATTGACAATCCTAAACAACCCAATACCGTACTTTATCCTCTCTTTCAATTATAGGGCAAATAGATCTGACCCATAACATCTATTTCAAGCAACCCATAGACGTCAAACCTAAATTGCTAGTATTGAACTAATTACCCACATCAATTAATCTCTTTCGAACATCAACCAGAGATTGGAAGTAGGAATCAAGTTTGCAACCTTAACCCATAATTGAACCCCATGGTAATTAGACCAAATTAATGCATGAATAGCACAAAAGAAGAGCATAGCACAATGCCCACAACATTAAATCAAAACCCAACCCCATTAGAGCACCCCTAGACCTTGGGGTTTCAGCCACCCATCACGAAAAGTAAAGAAAATATACTTTCCATGAAAGCAGCCATGGGTTAACTTGAAATCAAGCAATTAAGAGTAAACCCAATTGAGATTCATCTATAATTTATCAAGTTCAAGTCTCAAATTATAAAAAATCCAAAACTAGAATAGTGTTTATTCAAAAGTAAAGTGTTATCTTCTTTCAACTCTCTAATCGAACCTCTCAAAATCTATTCTCCAACTTACTAAACATTGCATTCTTTAGGATATTTATACTTCCCCAATATTTTCCCCAAAATCCACTTAATAACCAATTCGGTGACATTGGTCGGGCTCGCCAAACTTACTCGGTGAATCGCCTTTCGCTACCAAGCTCGCCTTGTGATACTCTAGGCTTCAACTCTTTGTAATTCAGTTGGCGGACTCGATCGAGTTAGCCTTTTACCTTGGGTGAATCGCGGAATACCACTTTAGTCTGCCTTTTGAGCATTCTATATTTACCTTGCACTCTTTCACTTAGGGTGATGTACAACAGGACCACCATTCTAACTCGGCACATCGCATTCTCTACTGTAGTCTGACGACCTTTTTTGATAGACACAAGTGTTGTGTAATGTCACTTTTGTAGAGGTCGTGCTCAATTGGCAATATATGCTTCATGTTAGGCGATCAACAATGTTTACTTTGCACTTCTTTTTGTATTTTTGGCCATTCTTTCAAACTTCAGTCTTTGCCTCGTCCAATTGCCTTCATAGCTTCAGATCATCAACATTTCATTAGAAAGTGACAAAGTTAGGCATTGAGGACGCTAATTACTGAGCTTAATGGAATTTAAATGACTGCAAATCTACCACTCATCAACACCTCAAACATAAATTTTTGCTTGTCCTCAAGTAAATCAATAACCTAATAAGCTTAGTAAGGACGTCTACAAGAGTACTCAATGAGAGCTAACATGCAAGCGCCATGGCCAGACTACTTTCAACTACATCAAAAATTATCTTTAGCAGAAATTAATTAAAGGCAATAGCTCAATTATCGCTAATTATGTATTTTAGCAGCAATTAGCACTATTTGTATATGTCCCTAAATCCATTAGCTACATTGGATCTAATGACACTTAACTAATGCCGGTAAAGTCTTTAACACTCTTTATTTATGTGTCTATTTACTGCTGCTAAAAGTTATTTTTGTTGTCCATAGGTTTGCCCATATTTTCTAATCATCACACAACCTAGTTCATGTAATATCACACAACCTAGTTCATGTGACATCTCAAGGGTCTTTTAGGCTTGTAATGGGGCTGAGGGCTAAGGCATGGTACATTTGGATTGGTGACTTATACCTTTTCAAAGAATTGTTGCAATCGTCATCATATTCTCAAGTTCATTTTATTATTTTTCATTGTAGAACTTAAATCTTGAGTTGCCACTTAATTTATTTGGAATTTTCCTTTATTTCATTCATTTCTCTTTTTCATTTAATTTTTTTTCAATCTGTTTCCATCACAATGATGACACCACATATAATTTTTTTATAACAAGGTTCCTTCTTTAAGCAAAACATTCAGATTTTAGTCTCATTTCTTCTTCCTTTTGCCCTTCACTTGGCTTTCATTGCAATACTTCAAAAGGATTTTTCTGAGAAGGTAAGGATAATTTGGCTCAAGGGGCTTCTTTTGGTTGTCAACAAATAGGTTAGGCTCAATTGGTGCCAGTATGGACTCACACCCTCACAAGGTAGTTACAAAAGGCTTTATGGATAATTTGGTTCCCTCATTCAATTTTTTCCCAAGATCATGTCCCACATTCACCAAGATTCACACGATTGGACTAACAAAGCAAATTCTAGGACTCCACATGCATTCTTTCAAGTAAAACCTCACACAACACGGCACTCTAAAATACACTCATTTAGCACACCCCAAAAAGATCAAAAGCGTACGTGTAATGTTCAGTGCAAGGCTCACATTAAAACATAGCTAGTCAAGAAAAGATTCAAAGAGATCTCTCAAAGGTATAACCACATCGATTTCGTTCTCGCCACACTAACACTGTATCATGCTCATCATGAGTAATAATCAAGACATCGATATTGAACAAAATCTATTTTAAAATTGTTACCAATGAAAACATCAAACATTTCATGATTTGAATTCATAGGGGGTTGCAACATCAGGGGAGAATGATATAGAAGTAATGAAACACATAATTACCCAAAAAGAGAACTCTTAGATAAACAATTAACAAACTACAAATGTTTAAAAAAAGAAATAGCAAAATAAACACAAAAGGGGAATATTGGCACGAATGCCCTCACCCCACAAAAAATTGAATGTAGTATCATCAAAGAAAAATAAATAAATGTACTGGGATGATAAGAGAAAGGGTCCCCCTGACAGGTTTTACCTGTGGATCACTCCTATCTGGATTCTCGGGTGGAGAAGCCTCAAGAGAGGCATAAAATAGGATCACAAGAGGAAACATAAGAGGGTACAACTAGGACACCAGTGCCCGTCTCATCAACAAGAGGTATGGTAGAGTCTGGAGTGACTCAACTAGATCCGACCTCTAAAGTCTTTCAAAAAGACCTCTCAAGTACACCCTGAAGAATGACCTCATTGGTCTCATGCAACTCTATCAATTTCTCAACCCTTGTTCTCATCTCTAAACTCCTCCTCAATTGTTTTCTCGGTCAGCTCCTCCTTGACCTTCTCATTCTTATAATCAACAACTATCTCAGCATCTATAGCACCCTTAGGCACAACAACAGAAAGTACAACACTAATAATCTTGGGTGCATTTGGAAGGGGAACTTCACCCCAATGTATGGAGATGTCCATAGCCTATATCTGGACCACCTCTGCCCTCAAAGTAGCCACCTCCGTTCTCAGGGTGTCAACATCTCTAGAGCTACCCAAGCCTTCTCCTACACCTCAACCCCCGCAGTCAAATCACCAAGCCTAAAAGCATTGTTCACTACCGTCCCGTCACACTTGCTTACTCTCTCAATAACAGGTGTCAGGGCCTTTTGAAGGGCGTGATCAATGAGCTGGGGCAAGTCTTTCTAAACTCGGGTAGCTCTCACATCACTTAACTAGGCAAGGTTGGCCATTTGATATATCAAAGCCTAGGTGAAGGAGGGACGAGCAGTACGAGACGGGGAAGGACTCACAATTGTAGTTGTATCAGGAATAGGTTGTACATGTTTAAGAAAAAAAGAGCCAATAATAGAAAAAGGTGATGAAATACCTTCAGTTTCTACAAAAGTAGCAGGTGTGCCGGTCTCTAGTGTCGGGGTAGCAGGGTCGACCACTGAAGTGTGGTGGTGGTGGCTTTCTTCGAGACGCACCATATCTCAAATACTCGGCTTCGATCCTCCGAATGTTACTGAAGTAGACTGGACTAATCTTTACATCACTTTTCCTTCGAAAGGGAACTTTAACTCTCTCACATAGCTGAGTAATGAGCACCGTGAAGGGAAAATATGAATGCTCTTGTCTGGCTCGAAGTAATATCTCCACCACAATTATTTATCCCACGTTGATCTTCTTCCTCTTAGTAATAGAACACACTAACACAACCTTTGGATGCCAAAATATAGATTAATTTTGGGACGACATCAAATTGCTACTAGTAAACCCGAACCAATATCTCGTAACTATGTTCATGTCTTTCTTTTCTTTCTTGGCACCCTCATCCATCCAAGAAGGTTGAGACTCATCGATTATTATAGGGGCCAGCCACCATTTTAATGTATCCATTGTCTTTTTCATCGAGGTCTTGTACTTGTAAGTCTGATTATTCGGGATGCACAATACCGCATTAATTTCCGGGGCATGACACTATTCCATCATACTCTGTACTTCCACTTCATCCAACGTCTTCTAGTCTGTCCCTTTTATCTTTTTTGGTAATGCCTTGGCATAGGCATCATAAAACTCTCATACCCATTTGGGTATATATGGCCTGACTATTGTGAAATTTCTAGCTTGCAGAGTTTGATCGCTACCCATATTGTCAGATATTCACTCATGACTCTCTCAGTTGAAAGCCATAGTTCCTCAAAAATGGTTCGTTCCCCTTCTGCCTTGAGCCTATTCGAATCTCTTGGAGCTATAATCCAGAGAATGCGAGAAATATAATTTGGATCTTTTGGGGGTGATACTAGCTTTGATCGGATGTTCACATTCTTTAAAGCTATGTGCTTTCTTAATTTCTTACCTTTGTTTGTAAGGGTCTGAGGTTTGGACTATTGTGTCTGAGAAACCCAGAAGGCTCTTTTATTGAGACTCCATTTTGCTTTTTTGAAGAAGGAGGAAGAGGGGAGGACTCTTTGTACGACTCTATGTCGGAAGAGACGGCTTTTTCACCTTTGCTTCTTGCCCTTACCTGCTTAATACGTTCAAACAATGGATTTGTGAAGGTTAGTTGAATTTGAACACGAATCAAAACATGTTTCCAAAATACTTATGAGGGTCGCCTAATAGGAAGGCGATTCACCAAACAGGATCGACGAGCTCCATTTATCTCATCGAATTACAAAATATCAAATTATTCAGGGCTAAGGCAGAAAAGGCGAAGTCAATGCCAACTCGATGATTCACCAATTTGGTTTCGGTGAGCTAAGACAGTCCAAGAAACTAACAGTAGAAAAGGGAAAGTAACAGACATCAAGGGTGATATCCTCTCCCACTCACCTATTCGCCAAGTAAGTTATGCGACTAAGACAAGCCCACCGAATTTGAGACATTACCCAAGGCCAAGCTTATTCTAATGAAGGCAGGTTGGGTCTTACTCTATGATTCACCTAAATTCTTTGGGGAACTAATACAAGCTCGCTGAATAGGAAGTTTCAACTAGTAGAAAAACATTTCACGGAAAAATGAACACACATAACAAATACTAGTTTCCCCCCCAATATTACAATTCACCTATATGCTTCTCTACCTACGGGTACACATTTCCCCCCATTTATCACTAAGCATTGCACTAATTGACTATTTTCCATTAAGAAAGTAGTCATCATGTCTATCATTGGGAAAAATCATGTAATTGGGTCAACACTGAGTAACTCAAGCTTCACTCATATCATGTTACGCATAGACCCAACAAATTAACCAATTCAACAATTTAACCAACTCAATCACGATTTATTAATTTGACATGAATTTACAATAAAAATCATAGGGGCACATTTCAATCTCAATAATATGATGCTACTCATCGAAATCAAGGACTTAAACACAGTTAAGGGGCTCAATCCCACACCATATATGCTTTCTAAACTCAAAAATAACAAGAAGAAGTCAAAACACCAACTTTAAAGCTGAAAATAATCAAGAAATTGAGGTATCGGGGTTTGGTTGGTACAAACTCCAAGAAAATGCACTCCTAGCACCTTCAATGAGCTCACATGAGGATAAAAAAACACTCTAAATGCACAACGGAAGAAGAAGGAATCACAAAAGCTCTAAGATTTCAAAGATATAGAATTTTGAATTTGAAAAGACCTTTGGCCTTTTAATATTAGACACGTTCGATGATCTCGACTAACATCACCGAACAAGTTCGGAGAATCACCAAATGGAGTTTAAGCTCACTAAACATTCTTGAATAAATACAAAACTTGAAGGTTGATTCAGTGGACCTGAAGGAGTCTGCTTAGTGCACTTCAGTGAATCGCCCTTTGGATTTCTGGTCGTTGACCTGACTGTACACTTTCCTTTCTTTTCAATCTCAGAAGGCGAACACAAAGTAGTCTGCATAATGCCTTCGGTGGATCACCGATTAGGTTTGTCATCGCCTATTTTTCCTTCTACGATCTTCCAACTTCTTCTCAACATGTACTTACAATGCACGTTATTTGAAAGTAGTAAAAACAAAAAATAAAGACTTCAGTTGCCTCCCAAGAAGCGCCTAATTTAACATCATGGCACGAAATATTGCTCAAACTGAACAATCAATTTTGGGATTCGGGATAGTGTCACAAGACAAAGTTCCCTTATGCCTTGGATTAAGATGAGTGTAAATTTGACCTAGTTGGGTATCTAGTTTCTTGATAGAATTGAGTGTGAAGTCACCGTTTGAGATAAAGTGGAGAAGTCATTTTTTCAAATCCTTCAACACCTTATCAGACCCTTAAACATTGTTGTAGATCCTTACAAGCATATCTTCCTCCCAATTTCCTTCTAGCCCAACAATTTTTTTTGAGCATCGAGGATCATGGGGAGGCATGCATCTCACTTTGTCCATATCCCTATCTCTTTAATTTCCACCCCATCAGTCCTTCTAACCACTATCTCTATCCTTGTTCCAACGTTGGTTCCTACCTTATCGTTGATAATTATTGTGAGAACCCCTAATTTGATTTCCTAATTATTGAACTTCCTCATTGTATAATGGCTAAAATTTGACATCATTCGGGCACTGCCCACTGTTGGTTCGAACCGTATTCACTGACGTGTTTCCATTGGATAACAAATCGATTTGGTTCATTATTTTGGCCATGTTTTCATCCCTTTCATTGTCCTTTTAGATTTTTTCTTTGTTCAAGCCTTACTATACAAGGGGCACTTGATCTTCCCTAGTATGCCATGCTCGAATAACCTTAGTCATATAATCTAGCAACAAAGATGCTACATCATACATTTGTCTCATTAAACCAGCATATACTAATTCATCAACCAAACATTTACTGACTGAATCAAGGCAACAATAAAAGTATTGTAGGAATAAATTGTCTGGAACGCCAGGCGTTTGATATTGCAAATGTAACCTTGGAACCTCACCCTGAAATTTTGAATTTGGTGGCAACGTTTAACCATATTCGAGGGTGCAAAGAATCTTTCCCAGAATGCCTCAGTCACCTCATCCCACAAAGTAATAGAATCATTTGGAAGCTTTACCAATTATCTTGTAGCCTCTCCCATCATAGAGAACAGTAATAACCTCAACCTTATGGATTCTTGGGCGATATTCTTGAAAACAAAGGGTCCACAGACCTCCTTAAAATTTCTAAGGTGCTCATAGCGATCCTCTTGAGCTAGACCCTCGAAAATTTCTTTCATTTGGAGAAATTGTATCATAGTTCTGGTGATGTGAAACACCGTCCTCCCTGTCATAAAAGGTATCAAAATTTCTGTTACGGTTTGAATGAAATTAATGGGAATGTCATTGAGATCACCCATATTTTTGTTTTTACATTAGTGAGTGTCATTGTCACTTCCATGGTCACTCATCTTGTCAACTTGCAAATCATCCAACAACAACACCAAACAACAAATCTACTACAAATAGACCAAATTCAAATCTAACTTTCTCAATAGGAATTCTCAACCACCACTCCTGGGTAGCGGCGCCATTTTTTATAACGCTCAAATCGCCCTCCAAAACCAATTAAAAGAGTGGGAATTTTTAGTAAAACACCCAATGAAGAGTTGGGGTCGAATCCCATAAGGAATGATATATCGTAGGGAATTCCTTATAAAAATATTTAGACTCTAAATCAGCTAATTTGTACTAGTTAGAAAATTTGGGTGGATGATACCACCAACTTAATATAAATCTTTGGTTATCAATTATCAAAATTAAACTAAAATTGGAACGAAATCAAGAATTAACAAGCAATCTAGGGATGTGGAGATTGGAAATCGACGTAAAATAGGGGTGATTGTGCTGCTCTATAGTGATGTACATACATGAATAGGCTAAGTCATCTATAATGATGATATACCTTCCATGAAAGAAGCCATGGGTAACTTGAAATCAAGCAACTAAGAGTAAACCCACTTTGAATTCAACATCAATTTATCAAATTCAAGTCTCAAATTCTAAGACCCCAAAAACTAGAAAAGTGTTCTTTCAAAATTAAAGTATTTTCTTCATTCAACTCTCTAATCGAACCTCTCAAATTCACTTCTTCAACTTACTAAAAATTTCATCATTTGTGTTTTTTATACTTTCCTAAAATTTGGCCCAAAATCCACTTAATAACCAACTCGGCGACATTAGTCTTGCTCGCAAAATGCATTTGGCGAACCGACGTTTGCTTCTCAGCTAGCCTTGTGATGCTCTATACTTCAAGTGTTTGAAATTTAGTTGGTGAACTAGATCGAGTCAGCCTTTCACCTTCGGCGAATCACTGAATACCACCTTAGTCTACCTTTTAAGCATTCAATATTTGCCTTGCACACTATCACTTTGGGCGATGTGCAACAGGACTGCAATTCTAACTCGGCGCATCACCTTCTCTACTAGAGTCTGCTGGCCTTGTTTGATAGACACAAGTGGTATACACTGTCACTTTGGGTGAGGTCGTGCTCAGCTGGCTATCCGTCCTTCATGTTAGGTGATCAACAATGTTGACTTTGCACTTTTTTTGTGTTCTTGTCCATTCTTTCAAACTTCAGTCCTTGCCTCATTCAATTGCCTTCATATATGTAACTCATCAATATTTGATTAGAAAAGGATAAAGTTAAGCATTGAGGACACTAATTATTGATCTAAATGGACCATAAATGTGTGCAAATCTACCACTCATAAACACCCACAACTTAAGTTTTTGCTTGTCCTCAAGTAAATCAAGAACGCAATAAGCTCAATAAGGGTGTATACAAGAGTACCCAAGGAGCGCTAACATGTAAGCTCCAAGACTACTTTTTATAACATGTTACCCTAAATCATGATCAAAAACCTTCAAATGATGACTAGCCAGTCTCAACACAAGCTCAAGCTCACTTTAGGTTCTTGTCTAATTCAAGAACATGTTTCAACAAATACATTCAAGTTCCCCCACATTAAGAATGATTTCATTCTCTCACAAAGCAAATCAACAAAGGAAATAGGAATCAATACAACTCTCACCTCTTAAAAGAGAAACACATGAAGGTTTTATCCCATAGGTTTGCCCATACTTTCCAATCATCACATAACCTAGTTCTTGTAAGATCTCAAGGGTCTTTTAGACTTGTAATGGGGCTAAGGGAGGTAGCATGATAAATCTGGATTGATGACTTATACCTTTTCAAAGCATTGTTTCCATCATCACCACCTCTTCTCAAGTTCTTTTTCTTGTTTTTCATTTGAGAACTCAAATCTTGACTTTTCATTCAATATATTTGGAATTCACCTTTATTTCATCAATTCTCTTTTTTATTTTTATTTTTTTTCAAGCAATTTCCATCACAATGATGACACCACACACAATTTTTTTTATATGGGGGTGTTCCTTCTTTTTGCAAAACATTCAAATTTGAGTATCATTTATTCTTCATTTTTCTCTTTACTTGGATTTCATTCATTCTCCCTTTCCATACACCCAACTTAGGCTTTTGGGCTAAGTTGGCTATTCAAACATTGCAATGCTTCAAAAAGGATTTTTAGTGAGAAGGCACGGATAATTTATCTCAAGAGGGTTCTTTTGGTTGTCAACAAATAAGTTAGGCTCAATTGGTCCCAATATGGATTCACACCCTCACAAGGTAGTCACAAATGGCTTTATGGATAATTTCGTTCCCTCATTGAATTTTTGCCCAAGATCATGTCCCAAATTCACCAAGATTCACACGATTGAACTAACAAAGCAAATTGTAGGACTCCACATGCATGTTTTAGATTAAAACCTCACCACACATGACACTTCAAAATACACTCATTTTGCACATCCCGGAAAGATCAAAAGTGTATGTGATATGTCATTGCAAGGGTCAAATCAAAACATAGCTAATCAACAAAAGAATCAAACAGATCGCTCAAAGGTGCAACCATATCGACTTTGATCTCGCAACATCAACACTATGCATCATGCTCATCATGAGTACTATTCAATACATCAATAATGAACAAAATCGATTCTCAAATTGTTACGAATGAAAACCTCAAACATTTCATGATTTGAACTCATGAGGGGTTGCAACATCAAGGGAGAATGAGATAGAAGTAAAGAAACACACAATCACCCTATAAGAGCACTCTAATATAAACAATTAACAAACAACAAATGTTCAATATAGAAATAAAAAAAATACATGTAAAAGGGGAATATTGGAACGAAGGCCCTCACCCCACCAAAAACAAAATGTAGCGTCCTTTAATACAATATAAATAAAAGTACTAGGAGGATGAGAGGAAGGGTCCCCCTAACAGGATATGCCTGAGGACCACTCCCATCTAGAGTCTCATGGTGGAGAATCCTCTACAAGGGAATCTATTCCCGACAATAAGATCTTAGGAGGCAGCATGTGAGGTACAACTAGGGCATCAGTGCCCGTCTCAGCAATAAGAGGTATGTTAGAGTCTGGAGTTACTCCACTAGACCCGACCTCTGAATTCTCTCGAAGAGACCTCTCCAATGCAGGCTGAAGAATGACCTCATCGATCTCATAAAGCTCGGTCAGTGTCTCAGCAATCGATTGATCCTCATCTCTCAACTCCTCCTCAAACTTCTTATTCCCATCATCAGCAACCATCTCAGCATCCATAGCACCCTCAACCACATCAGCGGAAGGTACATGACTAGGAAACTCAGGCTTATCTTGAAGAGGAAATTTGCCTCAAAGTGTAGAGATATCCATAGATTATATTTGCACATCCTCTACCGTAAAAGTGACCACCTCCACCCTCAGGGTATCAACATTAGTAGAACTACCCCTAACATTCTCCTACACCTCAACCCTTGCAGTCAAATAATCAAACCTAATAGCATAGCTCACTACCATCCCCTCACACTTGCTCACTCACTCAATCACAAGTGACAGGGCCTTCTAAGTGGTCTGGTCAATGAGCTGGGGCAAGTCATTGTCAACTCGGTCAACTCTCACATCAGCTGACCGGGAAAGGCTACTAATCTAATATATCAAAGCCTAGGTCAAGAGAAGATGGGAAACAGGCAAAGGGAAAGGCCTCAGAACAGTAGTTGCAGTAGCAGCAGAAAGTACAAATGCAGTAACAGAAGAACCACCAATAGAAGAAGGTGTGGAAATAGTTGGTCTCAGGTGCTAGGGTAGTAGGGTCGACAATTGAGTTGCCACTTTCTCTGAGCCGCATCATCTCTCAAATACTCTCCCTCAATCCTTTGAATGTTACTGGAGGAGACTGGTGTAATATTGACATCAGTTTTCCCTCGAAAGGGAACTCCAAACTCTCTCGCATAACTGAGTAATGAGCATCGAGAAGAGAAGATATGCTAGCTCCTCTCTCGCTCAAAGTAATATATCATCCACCATTATTTCTCCCATATTGATCTTCTCCCTCTTAATAATAGAACCAACTACCACAACCTTTGGATGCCAGAGTATAGATTCATTTTGGGACGGCATCATATTGCTACTAATAAACCCAAACAATATATCACCACTATGTTCAGATCTTTCTTTTCTATCTTGGAACCTTCACCCATCTAAGATGGTGCAGACTCATCAGATATTATAGGGGCCAACTACTCTTTTAATATATCAAATGTGTTTGTCATCTAGGTATTGTACTCTTTAGTCTGATTATCCAGGGTGCATAGTACTAGATCAAATTTAGTGGCATAACACTGCACCATCTTACCTCATACTTCTACTTCATCCAACATCTTCCAGACAATCCATTTTCTCTTTTTCAATAATGCCTTAGCATAGGTATCATAAAACTCTCGTACCCACTTTGGTATATATGGTTGCCTGACACTTATGAACTGCTCCAATTCATGGAATTTGATTTCCACCCATATCCCTAGATACTCACTCATGACTCCGTCAGTCGAGAGTCGACGTTCCTCCAAAATGGTTTGTTCACCTTCTACCTTCAACCTATTTAAAGAACTTGGGGCTATAATCAGGAAAATAGGAGAAACAAAATTTGGATCTTTTGGGGGTAATACAAACTTTGATCGTATGTTCACATTCTTTATGGCTAAGTGCTTCCATAATTTCTTACCCCCGTTGGTAGGGGTATGAGGATTGGACTGTTGTATTTGAGAAACCCAGAAGTCTCATTCATTGACACTCTTTTTTTGCTTTTTTGAAGGATGAGGAAGGGGAGATGACTCTCTATCCAGCTCTGTCTCGAAAGAGATCACTTGTTATCCTTTGGTTCTTTCCATTACCTACAAAGCACACATTCAAACAATGGATTTTTGAAGGTTAGCTAAATTCTAACGGGAATCGAAACATCATCCAAAAACACTCCTTAGGCTCACCTAACGGGAAGGCGATGCACCAAACAGGATCGACGTGTTCACATGAGGCTCAAGCACAAAAGGCAAAGTCAATGCTAACTCAATGATTCACCAAGTTTGTTTTGATGAGCTATGACAAGTCCGCTGAAACTGACAATATAAAAGGAAAAGTAGCAGGCATCAAGGGCAATATCCTCTCCTATTCGACAATTCGCCAAATGGGTTCGGTGAACTAACATAAGCTCGTCGAATGGGACAATACCCAAGACCATGCACATGCTAAAGAAGATGAGTTGGGTCTTATTTGGCGATTCACATAACTCCCTTTGCGAACTAAGACAAGCTCGTCGATTACAAAAGTTTCAGGCAAGTGCCAAATTTTCATAGAAAAACCAACACACAATAAATACTAGTTTCCCGAACACTACAATTCTCATATATTCTTCTCTACCCATGGGAACTCAGATTTCCCATATTTATCACTAAGCATTGCCACTAATTTACAATTTTTCCTTAAGAAAGTAGTCACCTTATCTATTATTGGGCAAAATTATGCAGTTGTGTCAACACTGAGCTACTCAGACTTTACTCACATCAAATTAGGCTTAGACCCAAAAAATTAACCAATTGAATTCAATGAAATAACCAACACAATCACGATTCATTAATTTTACAGGCACTCACAATTAAAATCACAGGGGAAAAGTTCAATATCAACAATATAATGCTACCCATAGAAATAAAGCACTAAAACACAGTTAAGAGGCTCAATCCCACACCTTATATGCTTTCTTAACTAAAAATTAACAACAAAAGTCAAAACACCAACCTTAAATCTGAAATTAATCTAGAATTTCAAGGATTGGGTAGGGTTGATACAAAATCTAAGAAAATGCACTCCTAGCACCTTCAATAAGCTCACACGAGGCTCACAAACGCTCAAAATGTACAATGCAAGAGAAATGAATAAAAACATCTCTCTGATTTCAAAGATATATAATTTTGAATTTGACAAAACCCTTAGCCATTTTATATCAGGCCCGTTCGAAGATCATGACTAACATCGCTAAACGTTTTTTGAAAATCACCAACTAGAGTTTAAGCTCGCCAAACTTTCCTGAACAAATACTAAACCTGAAAGCTGATTCAACAAATATGATGGAGTCCATTTAGTGCTCTTAGATGTATCACCCTTTGGAGTTCTGATCGCCGATCCTGACAGTACACTTTTCTATCTTTTCAAGCTCAGATGGTGGACAAGAAGTAGTCCGCATAATTTTTTTCATCGGATCACAGATTGGGTTTGTCATCGCCTATTCTTCCTTTGACGATCTTCCAACTTCTTCTCAACCTGCACTTACATCACGTTATTTGAAAGCACTAAAAGCACAAAATAAAATTTTGTGTTTCCTTCCAAAAAGCACCTTATTTAACGTTGTGGCTCAACAAATATCTCAAACTCAACAATCATTTTTGGGATTCGAGATAGTGTCACTAGGCAAAGTTTCATTTTACCTTGGATTTAGATGAGTGGTGATTTGATCCATTTTGGTCTTCACCTTCTTGATAGAAACCAAGTGTGAAGTCATCGTCTAAGATAAAGTGGAGAAGTCATTTTTCAAATCCTTCAACACTTTGTTAGAACCTTCGACCTTGTTATAGATCCTTACAAGTATATCTTCCGCTCGGTTTCCTTCTATCCCAACAGATTCTTTTGGGCATGGACGATCGTGGGGAGGCACATATCTATCTTTGGCCATCTTCATATCTCTCGAATTTCCACCCCGCTAGTCTTTCCAACTACTATCTCTATCCTTGTTCCGACCTTGGTTCCCACCTTGTCGTTGGTAATTATTGTGAAGGCTCCCCACTTGATTTCCCAAGTATTGAACTTTCTCATTTTATAAAGCCTCAAATTTGGCATCATCTGACCACTGCCTCTTATTGGTTCCAAGTACATTCACTAACTTGTTCCACTTCCCATGACATTATTTTGGCCATGTTTTTATCTCTCTCATGGTTAATCTTTCCACCCTCGAAAATGGTTAAACTTCATCTCCAAATAAAAAAATTCAAAAGTCTTGGAGGTGACCCTTACATGAAAAATGACTTAAGGTTCAAGAAGTTACTCTTCTCGCATGCTTCTGACATTATGAACTTAACCTACTAGGTTCAATGTCGTCAATTGAGAGACAATTGAAGAAAACCCTTCAACATACCTTCTATAGTAACTAACCAAACCCAAGAAACTTCTAATATGGTAAGGGGATTAAGGTCTACGACAACTCTTAACCGCATCTATCTTCTAAGGATCTACCTCAATACCCTTACCGAAAACAATGTGACCAAGAAAAGCCATAGACCTTAACAAAAACTTACATTTACTAAACTTTGCAAAGAGTTGTTGGTCCTTGAGGACTTGCAGCACAATCCTCAAATGATGGGTGTGCTTGTCGTCACTCCTTGAATAGATCAATATATCATCAATGAACACAATCACAAAATTGAGGTATTGTCTAAACACCCTATTCATCAAATCCATAAATGCAGTCGGATCATTGGTCAAGGCAAAGGATACCAAGAACTTATAGTGACCATACTGAGTTCAAAAAGATGTCTTTAGGATATCATCTTCCTTCACCCTCAACTAGTGGTAACCCGACCGGAGGTCGATCTTAGAGAAGTAACTTTCTCCTTGCAGCTAGTCAAACAAATCATCTATCCTTGGAAGAAGATATTTGTTCTTAACAGTAACCTTGTTTAATTGCCATTATTCAATACACATACAAAGTGAACCATCTTTCTTTCTAACAAATAAAACTAGAGCACCCCATGGAGAGATACTTGATCGAATAAAACACTTATCCAACAAATATTTCAATTGCTCATTTAACTCATTGAGTTCTACTGGAGACATACGATAAGGAGGAATAGAGATAGGTTGTGTATCTTGAGAAGATCAATATCATAGTCTATTTCCCTTTTGGGAGGAACACCAGGTAAATCATCGAGAAAAACTTTTGAAAACTCATTAACAACGGAGATCGACTCAAGAGTAGGGGTCTCAGAATCCATATCTCTAACATGAATAAGATGGTATAAAAAACCCTTAGAAATCATCTTTCTAAATTTAAGACAAGAGACAAACTGACTCTTAGGCATAGAATTTCCCCTTTGCACTCTAGGATGGGTTCATTTGGGAACCGAAACATAACTACTTGAATTTCAATAGAAGCATAACATGAATGCAGATAATCCATACCAAGAATAACATAGAAATCTAACATATCAAGCTCTACAAGATCAACAAGAATGACTCTATGGGATAAGGATATGGGACACTTCCTATAGACTCTCTTAGCCATAATGGATTTACCAATGGGAGTATAGACAGAAAAAGGATCTACCAAGACATCCGGAAGAATGTCAAATCTCATGGCCACATATGGTGTCACAAAAGACAAGGTAGCACTGGGATCAATTAAAGCATAAACATTGAGATGAAAGACTTTCAACATACCTATAACCACATTGGGAGAATTCTCTTGCCCTTGAAGAGTTTGAAGTGCATAAAATTAGTTTTGCCTTGGAATATTTGAACATGAACCACTAGGTGGAGCTTTCCTACCATATCTTCCCTTAGTCGTAATTGATGGATAATACCATATCTTACAAATATTCTTACCACAACTGAAACAACCATCCGTACTGGCTAAGCATTTACCCTCATGCTTCCTTTCACATTTAGCACAAGTAGTCGATGAAATCAACCAATATTTCCTCCTTGAAGATTAGGGTTAGACACCCTATCTTTGTTGAACTTAGGATGAGAATTGGTGGAACCTTGACCAGAAAACCTTTGTCGGAACTTAGAACAACCATGTCTCTCAGGCCTTGAATGTGAGAAGTCACCATCTCCAATCTTGGCCCTCTTTGTCTCCCTAGACCATTCCTTAAGTTTCTCATCTTCAATTTATTGAGAATGAACCATGAGATGAGAAATATTAATATCATTGATAAGCATGGCGGTACGGCATTCCTTAACCGCCATTTCGGGCACGCCCCAAACAAACTTACTCATCATTGCCCTAGGATCGACAACCATAGTAGGAGCATATTGAGAAAATTGTGTGAATTCATTCACACTCATGTTTCCTTGATGAAGGTTGATGAATTCAAGTACCTTTGCCTCCCTCATCTCAAGGGAAAAAAACCTATCAAGGAAAGCAACCTTAAACTTTTCCCAATCAAGAGGACCCGCATCAACCGCCCTCACTTCCTTCCATTGGTTGAACCATACTTGAGGGGGAGAGGGGACAATACGCTTTAAGGAGCTTGGGCTACTCAACCGATAGGAATAGGGGCTTGTTTCCACAACTGAAAGAGAATCTGAAGCAGGATCGGAAATAGAATAAGATTGAGGAGCGGAAAGCCACTCGGCTCAAGCCCCTTAAGTTGATAAGCAGCTATTTCCGCTTTTTTCATCGGTGTCACTCCCATGATTATCAACACCTTGTATACTTCATCAATGAATTCTAATAGATCTTTCTCAACCTCAGAATCATGAAACTCTGGAGGATTTATTCTAGTGAAGTCTCTCACTCTAGTAGTCGTCATACTCATAGTTTGGTTCATAGGGACCACAACCTCCCTATTGGCTTGAGCCATCATGGCTTGATCCAACACTTGAAAAGCAGCCCTAAACTCCGCATTAATCACTTTTTTCAACCAAAGGGTCGACCAGAAATTGAGGAGTTTCTTGAGGAGCTTCTCGTTCCTCATTTTCTCCCGCATTCCTCCTAGATTATGCCCTTCCAGTGTCCATATCCTAAAAATCATCGGATAGGGATTATGAGAGAGACATATAGAGTTAAACTCTATCGCATGACTTTAGAGTGATGACAAAAATTGGAGTTTTCCTAAACATCTTATAGCTTCTCATTCATAAATATGGTGTGCTTCACACTCATGAACAAGACTCTACTTGATGTGGCTTATGAGACTTCCTATGACCTTTCTAAACCTTATGCTCTGATACCAAGTTTTTCATGACCAAAAGTACACCTTAGACGTGACATGGCGTATAGGGCCCTGAGAGGCCCTACACAAGCCACTTATCATACATCATACAAGATAATAGAATTTAAGAGTTCAAAAGATAGTTCATATACTAATTATTTGTCAAGAAAAAAAATGAAACGGAAGTCTAACATAGTCTTAAAGTCATCTAGTACATCAAGGGTGATTTGGACGTAACACATATATCACATATAATATGGAAAGGTAAAGAAAATAAGCAATAAAGGGTTTGGTCCTCAAAACACGAGGACTCACCAATCTTTAAATCTACTAATCTAATTAATACCCACGGAGATGTGGAATACGAGTGTCACATACTACATTAGTGAAATAATATTCGCAAGAGTATGTGTTGGTAGAAAGAATGTACCAAGTATGATAGAAATGCATAAAAGACATGAAATAATGCTAGAAAGGACTTTAAATGACATGCAATGACCAAGTTCAACAATATGGTAAAAGGGGTAGGAAACATAAATTATAAACATGGTCAATGAGAGTTAAATATCTTTAAAACACTTTTTGAGATACTTCTAGAAGTAACCTTAGTTCATTATTGTGGGAGATTCACCTTAAACCGACATAGATACAATGTGAGCTATAACATGCACTTTGGTGTCTACCCCACAACGAAAAGGGGTGTACTCACTTGCCAAGGTAAGAACCATGAGCTTATATTTTATGTGGATCCACTAGTTAATGTCTATATAATACAACATCCTATGGTGGCACATAGTTATAGTATAAGGAGAGTTCTACTAATAACCTAGTCTCTACTACGGGAGAGATTCCATCTCAATATTCTCTCGGTACTAAGCATAATCCCACGGAATCGTTATTAGTCTTAACTTATCTTATCATAAGAATAGCTCCTTAATCTTGATTCATATTTGATGAGAAAACCTTTCAACCGCATGAACCCTTTATGTGAGAAAACCCCCTTCACCTTCTTATTTGAGTAATTGATGTGCCGTGAAATCTTGATACCTTTTATGCTCAAAACTAAGGATTAATATTAGAATTGAGTGTAGTTTCATTAGATTTGATGTGTTTGTTAAATGTCTAGACAGGTTCACACTTGCGTGGAAAAGGTGAAAAAGAATCATAAAATGATTGTACAGAAGGAGACACCACGAAGCCCAGTACGGGTCGTGGTAATCAAGATGAGATGTCCTGACACTCGTGAGTGAAGGTACTAAAGAGCACAAAATTATCAGAACTCAAGTAAAGACAACGATGCCTTTGACGAGCCGTGGTCTCTTCCACGTACCATGAAACAGCTCGTGAAGAAGATCCAGTAGATATGCCTTGAGGAGATATGTTTTAATTTTTCTAAGTAAAACCACAGACACCTAGACGGGTCATGGTTCCCTTGATAGTTCGTGATGAGGTTCATGAAAGTGATTCAGTGTGAAGGCTTTGATGAAGTACGCTTGGCATAGCTAAGTAAGCAACACGGACACCTAGACAGGTCATGGTCCTCACAACGGGTCGTAATACATGCCGTGAAGGATTTCCATTGAAAGCTCTTGAAGACTCACATTTTAGTTGACACAATAAAGACCGCGGCAGTTTCCACGAACCGTGAAGCTCATGACGGACCATTATGCCATCCGTGAAGCTACCTAACAAGTAAACCCTTTTTTGAGTGAGACTATTTGAATTAATTAGGTTTCACTTTTGTTTTATCTCATGATATCTGGAACGATCAACTACTTTCCTATTATTCACTACTTTTGGTTTTATTGACTAACATTGGACCAAGACTCAAGTTTGATTTAGTTTTTGAATATCAAGCGTTCTTTGAATTTGCAAATCTTCGTAAGTGATTTCTCTGAATCTTTTCAATACTTATTTTTGCTTATTCAATTGAAAGCATGAGTGGCTAAACACCACAACTAGATTTGTGGGAAATATGAAAGAAATCTAAGTGTAGGTTCGTAAAATGAGTTGAATGTGATTGTTATTTGCAAAATATAATTTGATTTTCATTATTCATTCTTTCTAATGAGTCCACACATTAGAACTTACCTGTAACTATCAATTGTTCGAGAGAAAATTGATAGTTATTAAAAAGTCAAATTAATTTGTTAGTTTGGAGTGAAAGTTTGAGTTCAAGAGAGGAGAACTTTGACATCAAAATATGCGAGGGTAAAATATGATAACACTCTAAGACCGAGAGGATCCGAGTGGAAGTTATCTAACGAGACTGAGAGGTGTTAGATACATGTATCTCGCTTGTAATTTGCAAAGAATCATTCACCTGAAACTTGTTCACGAACCAACACCAGATGTAATGTCATGGGGAACACAACCTTGGTTTCATTTAATTATCATCACAACTTTGAAGTTAAAACTCTATTACTTGTGAAACTTTAGTAACACAACAGACTTTAGTTACTTGAAAATTACAACCAAAACCCATTTATATTTCATAATTACTTTCTCTAGGAAATAATAACAACAGTTGGATAAATGCAACAGTGAAACTATTTACGTAATGAAATTATATGTCGGATTGACCTCAACTAACGTTTAGTTCTATAAATTGACTTCAACCGTTTATACTTCTTAATTGAGGTGTAAGTTTGGACGTATCAAATTTTGGCGCCGCTGCCGGGGAATTTCAATTTAGAAGTATTTTACTAGCAATTATTCAAATTGTAGTTATATTTCCTAATTTTACATCTTGTTCTTTGTTTGTGTTTTTAACAGGTAAGTTCCACAGTATATGCCAAATACCAGAAGTAAGGGAGCTCCATTAATTCCTTACGACCCAGAACTGAGAAATACAATCTGCAAGATGGTGAATGCAAAGGAACTTGAAGCTCAAAGGGAGAGACTTGGAATTGAATCTTAGATAACCGCTAGACGTGCTCAGCGGAATGCTGCGAATGACCCACCTAGGGTGGTGTAGGAACATGAAGGAGTGGAAGAGATAGCTCCTCCCTACCGACAGTCACTAGCTCCAAGGGGCCGAGCACAGCAACCAGCCCATATGGTGTTCGAAGAGGATGATCTGGACTTAGATGGAGCTGGAGCCACTGGAGAAATAGTGCTACCTACATTACCTCCAGGTGTGAAATTCACTATTACAAGCACGATGATTCAGCTGCTTGACTTGAAGGGTATGTTTAGAGGTGCAGTTGGTGATGATGTCAACCAGCATTTAATGAACTTCATGGCGATATGCAAATCACAGGAGATTCTTGGGGTTAGTCAAACAACTATTAGGCTAAGACTATTCATATTTTCTCTCACTCGAGTGGCAATAAATTAGTTGAATGAGCTGCCAGATGATTCAGTCAGGACCTGGAATGAATTGAAGGAGGCCTTCCTGGAACGGTTCTACCCTGAATCAAAAGAACTACAGATGAAAGATGAGATAGGTGCACACAAGCAACTACCAGGGGAAGCAATGCATGATACTTAGTGGAGATTCAGCCAAAATCTGAAAAAGTGCCTGAACCATGGTCTCACTAAGATACATTTAAAACAAGCTTTTTATAGATCATTAAATTATATTACTAAGCATGTTGTTGATGCAGTGTGTGGAGGATCATTCATGAGAAAGCCATTCCCAAAAATTATGCAACTAATGGATGAAGTCTCTTGAAACAACAGAGCATGGCACACCAGGGATGACGAAGTAGGAGATCTTGGGTTCACTTTTGAGCTCTCAGCTGAACAGAAAAAGAGAGAAGAAGAAAGGGATCAGGATATGGCTCACATGAGAACTCAGATGGACCTACTAACAAAAAATATCATGGCCAGTTCTGAAAAGGTAAATGTTGTGGGGGCCTTAAACAGGTATGACAAATAGGACATCGACTTAGATGAGGAGGCCAAATACTTGAGCAACCAGGGGGTTTCCAAAATTATAACTCGGGAAACCAAAGATACAATTCGGGAAATCAAGGTCGAAACTACCCAAGAGAAGGGTAGTATGAAAGACCAGTAAATAGAGAACAAGGCAACTGGAAGAATAGAGACAGCTACACGCAGTGGTGTATATGTGCCTGCATGTAATAGGGATCGAACAGGTGGTAGTTCCAGTGGGTCTAAAATAGAGGATATGTTGGCTAAGGTATTGTAAAAGGTAGAATCAACTGATGCAGGTGTAAAAGAAATGAAGAGTGATTTCCCTAATATGAGTTAGCTGGTGGATTGTCACACCACGTCTATCAAGCAGTTAGAGCAGTAGTTGGGACAACTATCAGTATCACTGAACCTGAGAAAGAATAGTTCGCTACCAAGTTACATTATTGAGAATCCCAAGAAGGATAGGTATTGCATGGCCATCACCATCAGAAGCGGTAAGATCCTTAATGAGTCAAAACCAGCAGGAACAGAGTGTAGAGAGAAATAAGGAAGAAGAGGTTGAAGCTAAATATGTGGATGATACAGAGGGGGCACAACCAACAGTGAAACCAGCGAAGGTAAAAAAATAGAAGTTGAGACCACCTTGGCTTTGCAGCAAATACCGAGACTGCTTCCTCCTTTCCCTCAAAGACTTAAGAAGAAAGCTAAAGATGGGAAGTTTGCAAAATTCATAACCATTTTGAGACAGTTATCAGTGAACATCCCATTGGTAGAAGCTCTGGAGAAGATGTCAGGCTATGCTAAGTTCATGAAGGACTTAGTTACAAAGAAATAGTTGTAAGTTTTGAACCTACTGAAAATATTCATCATTATAGTGCTATTGCTACAAGATCTCTGGTGCAGAAAAATAAGGATCAAGGTGCGTTCACTATACCATGCACAATCAGAGCATTTGAGTTCGCAAAGTCCCTATGTGATTTAGGGGCGAGTATCAATCTGATGCCTCTAGCCATCTATAAGTAATTGGGCTTAGGTGTTCCGAAACCCGCTGCGATGAGGTTGATGATGGAATATAGGTCTGTGAAGCGGCCTGTGGGTATTCTATGTGATGTGCTCATAAAAGTGGACAGTTTCATTTTTCCGGCAGACTTCGTGATTTTGGATGGCGAAATAGACTTTGAGGTTCCCATATTTTGGGAAGGCCATTTTTGGCCACAGGTCGAGCTTTAGTTGATGTTGAGAGAGGAAAGTTCAAGTTCAGACTCAACAATGAGGAGGTAAAGTTTAAAATATGCAGGTGTAAGAAGCAACCACAAGACATGAATGTGGTGTCTGTGATAGAGGTCGTTGATGAAAGAGAGCCGGGAGCTTCTATTAAGGAAAGGTTTGTTGTTGAATCATTGGCTGCAATACTAATGAATTTTGAAGAAGACTTCCAAAATTCTTATGTGGATGTAACACCCCGACTTTTCAAAACGTCTAAATTAACTTGTATCTTTGTGGAAAGACAAGGAGGGTAAGAAATAAATTAAAAATGATGTGTTATATCATATTTTAAGTGTTCAAGGGTTGTATATCAAGTTTTGAAGTTAACTAAGTGGCAAAATAAAAGTTGGCGAAAGTTATCATAAGTTCCTTTTTAAAGATTTCTGTAAAATTTGGATAAAATGTCTTGAATATTTTCTCCCAATATATAAAGAGTTAGAAGGCCTATCACCCATTAAATCGAAGGCCTACAAGTCTAATTTGCAACGCAAAAAAGCCCGTATCAAACCGACATCAGAGTAAAACATTATGAGGGTTTTACTAGGGACTGCCGGGGTAGAATCCGGGTCGGATCCGGGTCGGGTCAAAAATATGATATGTCAGCTTATTTAACATTTTAAGCCATGAAAACATTTCATTTCAGTTCCAAAACCATAGAGAGATTAGAGAGGGTTCCTATAGAGTTTTAGCATGATGAAGGTTAGCTTTTGACAATTTCTACCATTAAACATTGCACCCATGCCTAGAAATGTAATCCCTACACGTGGCAATCATTTTTCCCTTCTATTAGCTGCGTTTGGAGCCAATTTTTTAAGATATAAATTTGTAGTTATTGGTGTTTCTTCAAGGTTTACACTTGGTTAACTAAGGTAATCAACTCGGGACCATTTTATGGTTGTTTTTATGAATTTCTACGGACGTTTCGACAAGTTGGGGCAATATGGCAAATCTGCGGATTTAAGATTAATTATGAACTTTTTATAGGTGCGTACCAGTTGTGTATATATAGTGTTTGCAAAGCTTAGGACATAAGGAACAACTTTCGTGAAGGAACTACAGTCTTTCGAGAGTTCATTGGAAAGGTATGTTAAGGTTATTCCCTACTTACGGCATGTTTCCTTAAAGCTTAGGAGCAATGTAATTGGGTTGTTATCCTTGTTACACTTGTAGCCATAATTGTTGATTATTGGCTGCTCGAGTTGATATAATCCTCCCTTTGTCTGGATTCTTATTCATTTAGTAGCGTCCCTATGTTGGGCACGACTTAGAGGCTATTAGTATAGGTTGCTTATAACTAAATTGTTCGCTTTTAGCGATTGGATTGTTATTGTTGCCCTTGGGGATATTGTGGTTAGCTGCAGGAATGTTATCTATGCCTAAAAGGGCAATGTTCTGCCTACAGGGCTATATGGATGCCTAAAAGGGCTATGAGTTGCCTACAGGGCTATATTGATGCCTAAGAAGGCTATGTGCTTCCTACAGGGTCATGTTGTTGCCTAAGAGGACTATGAGTTGTCTATAATCTATGTTGATGCCTAAAAGGGCTATGTGCTGCCTACGGGGCTATATTAATGCCTAAGAGGGCTATGTGACTGCCTACGGGGCTAGGGAACTACCGATAGGGGTATATAGGCTGATTGGCACCTTCCGGGCTTATGGGGGCCTGAATAGGTGGTCTTCTGTGTTGTTTTTACCTGCCGAGCTTATGGGGGCTTGGTTAGATTGTTGTTTTATTATTTTTGATAAGTTTAGATTTAGGAGAAGGTCAGTACACTTATCTTATCCTTGATTTAATTATCAGATTATTCCAGTATATCAGGATATCTCCTCATAGTCTATTGCCTTTCATACTGTGTACATTGTTTTGTACTGACGACCCATCTCCTTGGGGGCGCTGAATTCATGCATGCAGGTCCTGACAGACAACCGAGTAGACCTCCTCAGTAGCAGGATTGACTTTTATCCGGTTGGCTAGCCCCTTTCCTCCGGAGCTGCCAGAGTTGGGAGGTTTGTTACCTTTTGTTGTTTATATCTTTATGGGTAGGCTGGGTCCCTGTCCCGCTAATCTTTACTACTCTTAGAGGCTTGCAGACTAGTGTGTGGGGTGTATAGCTACGTTATGGCCATACTGGCCTATGTTGTTGGCTTGCTGAAGCTTGTGAGTTGTTTGATGTATTGTATTGATATATACCTGCTTTTAGTTTAGGTATAGATATCACGGTGGCCTCGACGGCCCAATCAGGACTTATGTGCTAGTTGGTTATTTATTTATATGATCTCCTGGGAGTAGCTGTTTCTTTTATAGATCAGTTGACATGGGCCTTGCCGGCCAAGGGTTTAGTTTTAAGCCGAGATATACTTGTTTGTTTTCTTGATTGTGTGTGGCTACCATGCGCTAGTAGCAAATAGTTTAACCGGGTCGACTCGAGCTTGACTTTTGGCATTAGGAGCCAGTTGCGCCCCTCGAGTTTGGGGCGTGATAGTGGAGACTCTGAATGCCTTGCAAGGCACGGGGTCACATTCGTATTCTCCAAAGAAATTAGACCTGGATCTGAAAAACATGCCAAATCTTCCAGCAAAGCCATCCATTAAGGAGCCACCTATACTTGAACTGAAACAGTTACCTAGTCACCTAAGGTATGTCTTTTTGGGTACTAATAACACTTTGCCAGTCATTTTGGCTGCAAATCTGATTGATGAACAGGTGCAAGTTGTGGTCAGAGTCTTGAAAAGGCATAAAAGGGAAATTGGTTGGACTATTGCTGACATCATTAGGATACCTACGGGTATCTGTACTTATAGAATCAAACTCGAGGTGGACTGCAGCCCGAGCATAGAGCAGCAGAGGAGGTTAAATCCACCAACGCAAGAGGTATTCAAAAAGGAAATCATAAAGTGGTTGGATGCAGGGGTGGTGTACCCCATTTCTGACAGTTACTGGGTTAGCCCAGTGCAGTGTGTGCACAAGAAGGGTGGTATGACAGTAGTGTCTAATGCAAAAAATGAATTCATTCCGTAAAGACCAGTCACTTGTTGGAGAGTATGCATGGATTACAGCAAGCTGAACAAATGGACCTTGAAGGACCACTTTCCAATGGCGTTCATAGATCAGATGCTTGATAAGTTGGCTGGCAAAGGGTGGTACTATTTCTTAGATGGATACTCTTGGTATAACCAAATATCAATTGCGCCGAAAGATTAGGAAAAAACCACCTTTAGATGTCCTTGTGGTACTTTTGCGTTCAAAACGCATGACATTTGGATTATGTAATGCACCAACAACTTTCCAGAGGTGTATGATGTCCATCTTCTCAGACATGGTGGAGGAAACTTTGGAAGTGTTCATGGATGATTTCTCTGTGGTAGGTGACACATTTGATGATTGTTTACTGAATCTTAGCAGGGAATTACAGAAATGTGAGGAGGCTAATTTGCTGCTTAACTGGGAGAAATGCCATTTTATGGTTAAGGAAGGTATAGTCCTAGGCCACAAGGTGTCGCAGAAGGGACTGGAGGTAGACAAAGTGAAGATTGAGGTAATTGAAAAGTTGCCTCCACAAATTTGTGTGAAAGGTATTCAAAGTGTTTTGGGTCATGCAGGATTCTATAGGTGTTTCATCAAGGATTTCTCAAAAATTGCAAACCCCTTGTGCAAGCTGTTAGAGAAAGAGGTGAAATTTGCCTTTGATTATGCATGCCTAAAAGCCTTTGAGTGCCTGAAAGAGAAGTTGTTCTCTGCTCCAGTAATCATTGGCCTAGATTGGGTGGAACCATTTGAGGTGATTTGTGATGCAGATGGTACTGCTTTAAGAGTTGTGTTAGGACAGAAGCGTAACAAGATCTTCCACCCGATCTACTATGCTAGAAAATCGCTAAAGGGAATGCAGCGCAACTACACGGTCACTGAGCATGAACTACTTGATGTGGTTTATGCATTCGAGAAGTTTAGGGCGTACTTGTTGGGCACTAGAGTGATAGTTCACACGGATCATGCAGCACTGTGATATCTAATGGCGAAGAAAGATGCAAACTCGAGATTGATAAGATGGGTGTTGATGCTTCAAGAATTCGACTTTGAAGTCAAAGACAGAAGAGGTTGTGAAATTAAGGTGGTTGATCACCTGTATAGGTTGGAGGCAGAGAAGAAGGAAGAACTCGAGTGAGATATAAATGACTCATTCCCAGATGAGTAGGTATTAGCTGCCACTCTTGATCTCATTCCTTGGTTTGCTGACTTTGCTAATTTTCTTGTCAGTGAGTTGATGCCTGAAGGGCTGACATTCCATCAAAGGAATAAACTCCTTCATGATGTTGGAAAGTATTTCTGGATGAACCTTATTTGTACACGGTGTGTGCTGACAACATCATCAGGCGATGTGTACCTAAAGTTGAGATGATGAGTATCTTAGAGGCTTCTCATTCTTCTCCAATAGGTGGTCACCATTGGGGTGCCCATACCACCCACAAGGTACTCCAGAGTGGGTACTACTTGCCCACAATCCATCATGACTCAATTGATTTTTTCAAGGGGTGTGATGTGTGCTAGAGGCAAGGATTCATCTCACATCTTCATGAGCTACTAATGACACCTATTCTGGAGGTGGAATTATTTGACGTTTGGGGGATTGACTTTATGGGGCCATTTGTGAGCATCTATGGACATAAGTATATACTGGTGGCAGTAAACTATGTGTCCAAATGGGTTGAGGCAATTGCCCTGCCTGAAAATGATGATAAAAGTGTTGTTGGTTTTCTGAAGAAGAACATATTCTCAACGTTTGCCACACCTATAACGATTATCAGTGATAGAGGATCACATTTCTGTAATAAGGTGTTTAGTGTACTGTTGGCCAAATATGGGGTTAAAAAACACAAGGTAGCAACACCATATCATCATCAAAAAAGTGGTCATGTCAAGGTATCGAACAGGGAGATCAAAGAGATATTGGCAAAAACAATGAATGTCAACAAAAACAGATTGGGCAAGGAAGTTGGATGATGCTTTATGGGCATATCGGACAGTTTTCAAGACACCTATTGGTATGTCCCCATATCATTTGGTGTTTGGAAAGGCATGTCATTTCCCGGTCGAGCTAGATCATAAGGCACGTTGGGCACTAAAAAAGTTGAACCTCAATTGAAATGAAACAGCAAACCTGCGACTCGATCAGATAAATGAAATGAATGAATTCCATTTGAGGACTTATGAGAGGTTTGCACTGTACAAGGAAAGGATGAAGTTGTATCAGGATAAGCACATTGAGAAAAGAACCTTCAGTCCTGGTGGCTTACTTCTACTTTTCAACCCTAGTCTTTGTCTATTTCTTGGGAAATTGAGATCCAAATGGTTTGGGCCATTCAAGGTAACTCAGGTATTTCAGTCGAGTGCGATTGAGCTTGAAAATGACAAAGGCGAGAGGTTAAAAACTAATGGTCAGTGAGTCAAAGCGTATTTGGGAGCCCCAGAGGAGGTGAAAATATTTGAGGAATTCAAGCTTGATGAAGTCTGAGAAATCAAGTAAATTGCATCGCGCCGCAACGTTAAATTGTGCGCTGCTTGGGAGGCAACCCAAGATTGTAAATGTAATAGGTAGTTTACAATTTAGCATATTTTTCATTGTTTTTATAGTGTCATAGTGTGTCGGTATGTGCAGGAAAAGGTTGGCCAAAAGATTTGGAAGCTGGAAGTGGGGAAGCTCTTCATGGGCATCCTTACAGACCGTGGTGCTCTTCATGAGCTACACCATGGTCCGTTGAAGTCACCAGCAACCTCAGGAAGCCACAGGAAATGACACCATAAGGTTCACAGAAGGGTTTGTTTTGCCTTGGACACACCATTTAGTCTCTCGTGAACCTCAGGTTAGTTTTCTCGCCCAAGTGATGTTCACATACACTCTCACGGACAGTGGTGCTCTCCACGAGCATCATCACGGCCCCGTCATAATAGTCCAACAGTGCCCAGTTGACCCGACCCGCATGGAAGTAAATAGTTTTAAAATTGTTCTATATACTCTTCAAAGCGCCAAAGGTCGAGGTTTTCTATTTTATCTCATTTGTAACGGTTTATAACACTATTAAATGGTTACTCATCTCCCATAACCCCACAATCAAACAAAGATTCGAAACCCTAGTTCTCTAGTGCCAAGAAATCCAAGTGAAGTTCAACTCTTTCTCTTTTGGGTGACAATTTGGGCAAACTCAAAGTAAGTGTCTCTAAATACTTGTTATAAATTTGATCTTATCGATAGGCACGTTAGAACTACTTTGTTTGGTCGAATTTAGGCATTATTATGTGATTAATTGTTGTTGTTGATAGTAAATTGTTCTAGGTATGTTGAAATTGGTTGAAATCTGTAATTTTCGTTTGTGGGTATGTTTAATTTGTGTGGGGAATGTGGTTTATGATGATGTGGATGTGAAATTGATTCATAATTGATTAGATGAATTGTGCTCATGTGAATTTAGTGGATAAAATAGGTTGGGTTTTAGGAATAGCGAAGGTGTCATATCTAGGTATAGTCGAAATCGTAGCACTTGACACGTTGATACTCATAACTACGATGCATGGGTTTTGTTCAAAATGGGTGTTCCTATACTAAGGATATTAGGATTCATAGGTTTGGACGTGATCAAATTGGATTGAGTGGCAACATGTCAAAAATTGCTCAAGTGTAAGTACACGAGAGGCTTCACGGATCGTGCTAGGAAGCACAAACCATGAAACCCCTCGTTGACCACACTTGAACATTGTCTGATACAGTGGAAATTCATCACGAGGGGAATAACGGGTCGTGGTCCTCACCACGGACCGTGGTACCCTCCGTGATAGTTTCACCAGTGAAATGCTCCACACTATCTCATGTCATGAAGTACATCACGGACCGTGGCACCCACCACGACCTGTGGTAACCTCTGTATAAAAAATATTATTTTTTTTCTTTTCTTTGTAGTTAATCCAACTTTTCATTTTGAATGTGTGACCCTTCCCAATGATAGATGTGGTGACGGCATTCTTAAGGCAAGGCGTCACGTTGTATTTACACAGGGGAAGTCTGAGTACCCGTTAGTGCGTCATTTACTTGGTTAGATTATTAATCCATTTTTTGTTTGATTTCTCAAGTACTATGGGGCCATGAAGAAAGACTGCACCGACACATACCTCACCAACTCAAAGTGAGAATGATGCAGAATCTAGTAGCTCGGAGGTCCAGATAAATACTGAAGTTGAAGATCACTCCCCTCAAGCTACTAGATCACGGACAGTGAGAGCGATCTTACACTACAAGAAAAGGGTGAATTACATGGGGATTTTCCTAGGGATTAGTATGAAAATTTGCAGGAAAATAAGTTTCCTGCGAATTTTCATACTAATTCCTAGGAAAATCCCCATGTAATTCACAGTTTTCCTATAGTGTTACAACATACTGCTTCCCATTCTAAAGAGAATGGTAGTGGATCTCGGAGTGGTGAGGAATCTGGTAGCGGTTTTGGGAGTGCTGAGGAATATGATAGTGGCTCTCAGTATAGTGCAGCTGAACCTCAAACGCAGATAGGAGCGGAAACTGAAATGGGAGCACAGGAAGAAGCATATACTTAAGAAGAAGATGATGATGACAGCACAGAGGCCGCGATGATCCAATATGTTCACCTACATGAACCTGAGACTAGAATAGTGGCATTGGATATCTAAGCATTTCCAGACATCTACAGAATATTCCAAATGCATCAATTTGGATTGATGAACAACTCTCCTGGGGAGTTCTCCCGCAACATTACTCGAGAAATATATGCCTTCTATACAGTTGCACTGATGAATTTTGTTGTTGACACTGAAACTACAAAAAGTGGGTAGAAAGTGTTCACTATCACATGGGGACCACTTAATTCTATAGTAGTGAGGGGAAAATTAGTAGATATCGCTAAAGCCACGATCAACAGAATGCTACATGGTCCAGAATACACAGCACCAGCCTCAGTTGGCCTCTTTGAAGGTAAGCATCATGCAATGACGAGTGAGACTGAGATGGAGGATCCCACTTCGAGAGAGTGGGTCATGCGTTGGATTGTTGGGTTAATTACCTAAAAGGGTGAGAATGCAACATAGGTCACAAGGAAACAGGTGCATATTACTTAGGCATCAGTGTCATTTCCAACCAAGGATTGGTGGGCTATTTTTCATGCACAGTTGCAGCCTACAATAAATGATAATACTTTGTCACCAACCCTCGCATCATTGGTCGCTTGCCTCTATCACGACCCAAGCCTACACCCCGGATGTGACACGGCGTACAAGACTCTGAAGACCCTCATACAAACCTCATAGCATTCATAACATAATACATATGAAATAATGCGGAATTTAAAACTTTTCTTTAAATCCATACAATCAAAAACATCATTTAAAACAACGGAAGTCTGCTTGTCTCACATGGCCATCTAAAAATATCATGAACCAAAAGTAGGGTCACAACCCTTACAATAGAAAGTCTAAAAAGAGTCTAATACAATGAAAGACATGAAACATCAATAAAGCACTTGTCCTCGGATCCATGAGGACATACCACAAGCTTTGGAAGAACTGAATCCAAGCCCTTTGAACTAGAAGGAAAAAACTCACTTGTCGGGACCTACACTTTGTAGAAAAATAGAAGAGATATGGGTTAGCACACAAAAATGTACCAAGTATGATAGCCATGCAAAAATCATGCTTAAAAAGGAGATTTTGGTTGAAAACCATACCATATGCCAATTTTGAGAAACATCATGAAGTTTAGTATAAAAAGCATAAGATACAATCACAGTCAACCTATAAGTCATTTCATCACATTAAGACCATCACCTTAGATAATCCTAAGCTATACTTGTGCAATGTAACAATAGCATCACATAATACTATTCCTACTAAGTACCACTTTGAGGCTACCTTAGATGAACTTACCATTCTTTTTTTCTCATCTTTAGTCAATACTCATACATAAGGAACAATCACATTTCATAAGTCATGACAAGGAAAGTAACTCATAATATAATCCAAGTAAAGCATTCTTCATTTCATTAAGCCTTTAAGTCAACATTCTCATTAGATTCATTAAGAGCACATTTCATTTATTAGACATTAAGACAATGGAGAATCAGACCATAGCCCTCTCAAAGCCTACTCGTGCAATGTATGAATGACATCCCATAGTACCACCCACACTTCATAGAACTTCTCAAGTAACCATAACATGTATCTTACATGATGGATGAATTTAACCGACATAGACTATGAGAGCTTAACATGGAATCCGGTGTCGTACACCCACACCATAAAGAGGTGGTCTACTTGCCTAAGGTAGAACTGGTAACATTTTAACTTAGGTGGATCCACTAGCTAATAACCTATGCGGGCACATAGTTATGGGATAAGAAATATATTCATTTAAACTCAAGCCTAATGTGGGGAGAGCTTCCATCTTACCATATCCACTCGATACTTAGCCTCCATTCCCATAGAGTAGTTCATTCACATTAACATTATTGTACTTGAGAGGAATGTCATTGGCCTATCGACCCAAGGTACATTATTACACATGAAAGGAATGCCATAGGCCTATAGATTTCTGGTACATTATTAAGATAGCTCATTTAATCCTCATGAAAGGAATCTCATAAGCCTATCGATTCAAGATTCATCATTACTTTAGTTCATTGACTCTTTAGGAAAGGAATTCCATTGGCCTATCGATTCAAGAATCATCATTACATTAGTTCATTGGCTCATTATGAAAGGAATGCCATTGTCCTATCGATTCAAGACATAGCCTTAGAACACGTCATTAGTCATTTATGAAAGTAATGTCGTTGGCCTATCGATTCATGTTCATTAAGTCAACATACATTAGTTACACAAGAAGATGATGCTAAGCCTACCAATTCAAGGTACGTTATTCAACAATACTTTCATTCACACAAGAAGAGGATGTCTAAACCTACCAATTCAAGATACATCAATCAAGATCACTTTCATTTACAGAAGAAGAAGACGCCCTAAGCCTACCAATTCAAGATGCAACATTACATTGAAAAATCTTTCACATATATAATCATCATTCATAAGTGTATAATTGAGAATAACCTTTCAATAATAACAGAATTTCTTTCTAGACATGATCACATTACTTTCATAAACATAGAAATCTTGCTTTTGAATAAAGCACATGCATAATTCTAATAGTCATGTATAGGTTCCGCATTCATAGCCCTTCAAGAACCCTAGGTCACAATTCATGATTCACATCTTGCATCACTATTATATACATGGATATTCACATATTTCAATTAGATTAACTACTACATACATAATTTGATCACAATTCACCCACATCAATCATCACCCACACTTTGAGATCCAATTTGACAAAATAGGGGAATTCATGGATTCATAGGTAATTCATAATAAAAAAACAGTAGTAATTCATCAAATTGATCATAATATAAGACAATTAACACTTTTAAATCGTTTTGAAAGTGAATCCATGCCATAGATTGAAAACCCTAGGTTTTGGAGAATTTCAACTTTGAGAAATAGAGTTTTGAAGGGACTCCTTGGATGGAACTTAACCAAGGATGAAGACTTCCATACCTTAATTGAAGAAACTCCGCAAAATTGAGAGAGAAATATGAACTCTTGAACTCCAAACCTTGACTTCTTCTTCTCCAATGGTGGTTTCTAGAGAGAGAATTATTTTGAGGGGAGGTAGTTTCTATTTTTGAGTTTTGGGAATAATGAGTTGTAAAAGGGAGTTTAATACTTTATAGAACCTTAAATAAGTGAAATAAAACAATATAAACCATCCCCAACTCATAACTAATTAATTAGGAATTTACTAACTTATCCCTCCCTTGGCCGAGCTTGGACAGCTTTCAGTGGTGACATACGGACCGTATGTGGGGTCACGCCTCATCCTGCAGGTCCATGGTTTGGGTCAGAAACACACCATCTAGAGGTCTTGACCTTCGCCCAATCCCTACAGGGCGTGGATGGACTTACGCCTAGTAGGTCCCATCCGTAGGTCATGACAATTTTGACAGCTTATTGGTTCCTCGGTCAGCCTTGGGGTTAGGCTTTAGGGTCCTCCTCAAGGACCCTTGGTTGGTCCTTGGGAAGTCGTACCTCGAGGTTTAACCCCTCAACCTAAGCTTGGGAACTCATTTTACAATATCAAACCCCACATCAAACTAAACAATACACTCATAAGGCACTAGTCTCACCTACTAGTTTTCTGAGTCATTACATTATCCCCGCCTTAGGAACCTTCATCCTCGAATGACACTTTAAACATTTTAGGGAATTAAAGACTCAAGACTAGCAGACCATCATGCATGAAACATCATAAACAATGCACAAAACTAGGAGGAAATATCTACTCCATCTCGAACATGCTCAATGCAACACAAAGAGGTAGGAACTACATCTACAAACTCATTATGCATGAAAACTTCAACATTTCTCATTTCATTGGAGGAATTACCTTCTCCAACTTAAATCATGCTCATCATAACATCATTAAGCACATTATGCAATTACTCTTAAAATCACATTTAGGCATGTTCAACCATTCACCTCATGAAACATATAGGCAAGTCATACTAAATGCACATCAACATGAGGAACATAAATCATGAAAACTCATTTTCTCATTAATCATGAATTCATCAAGAACATGCATATCATAAGGAAACCATGGAAACATATAATCGCACATGACTCCAAAACATGAAACAAGCCAAAAAGAACTCTTTGTCTTAAGATTGAATAGGAATAGAAGGAAGAGAATGAGGATATCGGGATTTCTCATGGGCCATTGGCCTCCCAAGTAGCACCCTCACTAAAACCCTTACCAAAATGCTACTCCTCAACATATTCATGGAAACAAATTCCTTACTCTTCTATTTCTTAACTTGCCAGTCTTAGATCCCAACCGGTACTTCTAAACTACGGAAGTTCTCATTAAGCAACTCTTGCTCACAAACAACCTTACCAACACCACTCAAGGTCTCATATGAGTCTACCGAACCGGGTCTAAACTTCTCAAACTCACTACACCTCTTAAAGTGAGAATTTCAATAAAACCTAACTCATGAACATCAAGGATACTCAACGACATTGCTATCTAAGCACATTATCTCCCCCTTAGGAGTAAGCATGTACAAACTCTTTTAAGCATCACTTCTTTCAATTCTAAGGTCGGAGAAAGTCATTACTAAACCTTCACACCCATCACACAGGATGATTCTAAACCAAGGTGAATTACACGTCTACCCTTCTTACAGGAGTCTACTCACTTCATACATCTAGGTATTTCCAAAACACATTTTCATCAAATCTTTTAACAGACCTCAAAACCTATCATGACTTTCTACCAACAACACACATAACCATAAAGCAACCCATCTATACCAAAGGATTTCATCTAACTCTATCATACCAAGACTCATCTAGTTACATATCCACAATTGGTATCAATACTAACCTTTTCTCCCTCGATTCTTGTAGCATTAGCCCTTTGAGTAGTCGCATCTTGAAGACCATCGGATAAAGAATAGGAGAGAGATCTTATAGAGTTAAACTGTATGGCACGACTTGGAGTAATGAAAGAAGTGGAGTTTTCCTAACGTCTTATGGCCTCTCATTCATAAATGTGGCGCGCTTCACACTATTAACAAGACTCTACTAGACGTGGCCTATGAGACATCATCCTAATAACCATCCCAAAATCTTATGCTCTGATATCATGTTTGTCACGACCGAAGCCTACACCCTGACGTGACACGGTATACAAGACTACGAAGAGCCTCATACAAGCATCATAGCATTCATAACATAAGAAATATGAAACAGTGTGGAATTTAAAACTTTTCTTTAAATCAATACAATCAAAAAAATCATTTAAAACAGCGGAAGTCTACTTGTCTTACATGGCCATCTAAAAACATCATGAAACAAAAGTAGGGTCACGGTCCTTACAATAGAAAGTCTAAAAAGATTCTAATACAATGAAAGACATGAAACATCAATAAAGCACTTGTCCTCGTATCCATGAGGACATACCACAAGCTTTGGAAGAACTTAATCCATGCCCTTTAAACTAGAAGGAAACAACTCACTTGCCAGGACCTACAATTTGTTGAAACATAGAAGAAATATGGGTTAGCACACAAAAATGTATCAAGTATGATAGCCATGCAAAAACCATGCTTAAAAAGGACATTTTGATTGAAAACCATGCTATATGCCAATTTTGAGAAACATAATGAAGTTTAGTATAAAAGACATAAGATACAATCACATTCAACATATCAGCCATTTCATCACATTAAGACCATCACCTTAGATAACCCTAAGCTATGCTTGTGCAATGTAAGAATACCATCCCATAATACTATTCCTACTAAGTACCACTTTGAGGCCACCTTAGATAAACTTACCATTCTTCATTTCTTGTCTTTAGTCAATACTCATACATAAGGAACAATCACATTTCATAAGTCATGACAAGGAAAGTAACTCATAATACAGTCCAAGTAAAGCATTTTTCATTTCATTAAGCCTTTAAGTCAACATTCTCATTAGCTTCATTAAGAGCACATTTCATTCATTAGACATTAAGACATTGGAGAATCACATCAAAGCCCTCTCAAAGCCTACTCATGCAATGTATGAATGGCATCCCATACTACCACCCACACTTCATAGAACTTCTCAAGTAACCATAACACGTATCTTACATGATGGGAATTTAACCGACATAGACTATGAGAGCTTAACATGGAATCCGGTGTCGTACACCCACACCATAAAGAGGTGGTCTACTTGCCTAAGGTAGAACCGGTTACATTTTAGCTTAGGTGGATCCACTAGCTAATAACCTATGTGGGCACATAGTTATGGGATAAGAAAGATGTTCATTGAAACCCAAGCCTAACGTGGGGAGAGCTTCCATCTTACCATTTCCACTCAGTACTTAGCCTCCATTCCCATAGAGTAGTTCATTCACATTAACATTATTGTACTTGAGAGGAATGTCATTGGCCTATTGACCCAAGGTACATTATTACACATGAAAGGAATTCCATAGGCCTATCGATTTCTGGTACATTATTAAGATAGCTCATTTAATCCTCATGAAAGGAATCTCATAAGCCTATCGATTCAAGATTCATCATTACTTTAGTTCATTGACTCTTTAGGAAAGGAATTCCATTGGCCTATCGATTCGAGAGTCATCATTACATTATATCATTGGCTCATTATGAAAGGAATGCCATTTTCCTATCGATTCAAGACATAGCCTTAGAACACGTCATTAGTCATTTATGAAAGGAATGTCATTGGCCTAGCAATTCAAGTTCATTAAGTCAACATACATTAGTTACATAAGAAGAGGATATCTAAGCATACCAATTCAAGGTACATCATTCAACATTACTTTCATTCACACAAGGAGATGATGTCTAAACCTACCAATTCAAGATACATCAATCAAGATCACTTTCATTTACACAAGAAGAGGACGCCCTAAGTCTACCAATTCAAGATGCAACATTACATTGAAAAACCTTTCACATATATAATCATCATTCATAAGTGTATAATTGAGAATAACCTTTCAATAATAACACAATTGCATTCTAGACATGATCACATTACTTTCATAAATATAGAAACCTTGCTTTTGAATAAAGCACATGCATAATTCTAATAGTCATGTATAGGTTCCTCATTCGTAGCCCTTCAAGAACCCTAGGTCACAATTCATGATTCACATCTTGCATCACTATTATATACATGGATATTCACATATTTCAATTAAATTAACTACTACATACATAATTTGATCACAATTAACCCACATCAATCATCACCCACACTTTGAGATCCAATTTGACAAAATAGGGGAATTCATAGATTTATAGGTAATTCATCATAAAAACAGTAGTAATTCATCAAATTGATCATAATATAAGACAATAAATACTTTGAAATCATTTTGAAATTGAATCCATGCCATAGATTGAAAACCCTAAGTTTTAGAGAATTTCAACTTTGAGAAATAGAGTTTTGATGGGACTCCTTGGATGGAACTTAACAAAGTATGAAGACTACCATACCTTGATTGAAGAAACTCCACGAAATTGAGAGATAAAGATGAATCTTGAACTCCAAATCTTGACTTCTTCTTCTCCAATGGTGGTTTCTGGAGATAAATATGTTTTTAGGGGAGGTAGTTTCTATTTTTGAGTTTTGGGAATAATGAGTTGTAAAAGGGAGTTTAATACTTTATAAAGCCTTAAATAAGTGAAATAAAACAATATAAACCGTCCCCAACTCATAACTAATTAATTAGGAATTTACTAACTTGTCCCTCCCTTGACCGAGCTTAGACAACTTTCAGTGGTGACCTACGCCCCCCAAGACCTACGGACCGTAGGTGGGTTCACGCCCCATCTTGCATGTCCATGGTTTGGGTCATAATCACACCATCTAGAGGTCTTGACCTACGCCCAAGCCCTATGTGGCGTGGATGGACCTACGCCCAGTAAGTCCCATCCGTAGGTCATGACAATTTTGACAGCTTTTTGGTTCTTGGGGCAGCCTTGGGGTTAGGCTTTAGGGTCCTCCTCAAGGACCCTTGGTTGGTCCTTGGGGAGTCGTTACTCGGCGTTTAACCCTTAAACCCCTCAACCTAAGCTTGGAACTCATTTTACAACATCAAACCCCGCATCAAACTAAACAACACACTCATAAGGCTCTAGTCTTACCTACTAGTTTTCCAAGTTGTTACAGCCTCATGGCTAGTTACCCAGTCAATGTAGGCAGGATCATCACCACAGAAATGCGGGATAGAGCACTGAATGAGAGAGTCGGTCTACTATTTCCCAGTCTGATAGGGAAAGTGTGTCTGCAAGCCAATATTTATCCAAATAAACTAGTAGACAGATGGACTGAGACATACAGGCTCACCGCGGCATCCAAAATAAAAGATGTCGCCAACCATCTTTTTTGTGCGAAGGCTGGAGCAGTGAGACCATTGGCAGTCTTACCCCATGTACCACTCGACATTCCACAGGCTGAAAAAGGTCCTAAATGGGCTGTGAATCATCACAACCATCTGTGGGGTCACAACCACCACCAGCTTCAACATCCCAAGCAACAGGTACTTTCCCCACCATTCCTACCTCACTTTTTGAGATATTGGTTGCGGTTCAGAGGAAGAAACGGGTCATAGTCAACTAGATTGTGCTCAAACTACCTCAGGTAGTTCAGTGAGATGTATTAGTTGCGAAGAAGTGGCTAAAAGATGAGATGCAAACAAAATTAGTAGTACTTAAAGATAGGATGGATGGTCTTGAGGTCCATGAGCAGAATCATTTACAGGCTGTCGGTTTGGTAAATACGGAGGAGTTGAAGATACAGTTGGCAGAGATGAGAGGTGAGATTGCTAAACTGGTCGAGAGGCCAATCATTGTGCCTCCCTCAGCTTTTCTAGAGTCATTGATGAACCTGTTCATTAAGCCTCCTACCACTCAGGTCCTTGACGACTTCTAGGGCGAACTGCCTAATGGAAAATCTGGAAAGAAAAAGCACAAGGCAGGGGAGTCTCATGAGTAGCAGCCGACAAACCTCTCAAAGGAGGAAAGGAGACAGCACAAGAAAGAACGAAAGGAGTCTAGGAGAAAATCTAGGGAAGAAGCAACACTTGAGCAGCAGCAGCGAAATGCATTGTTGGTTGGTACTTCTAGCATTGCAATACCAACTCCTAGTGCTACCAGTGCAGGTTTCTGAGAGTGCACCCATTGATAAGGGTGCCGATACTGCTCTGACTAACGGTGCCTAGTGCGCCGTAGGTATGACCCTTTCTCACATCCCTATAGTGTTTTTCTTTATTTACTTTGAGGGCAAAGTCCTTTTGTTTGGGGAGGGGGTGGTGATCAACCTGACATTTAAGTATTAGAAGGTATGGAGGTTGCTCTATGTTGTGTTTTGGGAAATCTGTGAAAATTGTGTCTATTTTGAGTTGAGAACATGCACTAGCAGCAACTATATTGTGAGTTTGTATTGTTTCTGAAATAATAACATGTATGCCTTTAATCGGAAAATCTGACTTTTGGGCTCTTTGTATAACATCTTAGATACTAGTATGTTGAACATTGCTAGCTTGAAACATAAATTGGTTAACTAAGAAAACAAAAAATGTAGACATGTGTCATGTGCGTGTGAGGTTTGCATGAAGTTTGTCACAAGGTGCAGAAGCTAGAACTTTCCCAAGTAGTCTTGCAAAAATCTAAAAATAACTGGATAGGAGATGATCATTAGGCCTTTATTGCTAGGCCCACTTAAAACCAAAAATAAACTACCAAATGAAAGCATGACCCTTGAACCCTATTTGAGACTTGCAAGTAATTTTGTTCTTACCCGTTGATATCATATTCTTTGGTTTTCAAAGATACGATGCCACAACTCAGGCCAAAATCCTAAGTTGAGGGTGATCACACCCCGAGTAGAAAGGGAAAAGTGTAAAAAAATGGTTCACTCAGTTAACTCTAAGGCACAAAGTCAAACTACTCAATTGATCAGGAGTAATGTGCATGTTTCAAAGAATCTGGTAGCATAAAAAAAACAAATAAATAAATATATCATTGGTGCAAATGGTGTGGCTGCTGGGATGTACTGAAATGAAAGAAGATGAAATCGCGCGGATAAAGTTGTGTGCTAATTAAACTTTGGAGAACCAAGGTAAAATAGTCACTCACAAAACCATATATTTCATTTCCTAGCCTGAGCCTATGTTACAAGCCTATAAAGTCCTACAGTGAATAGGTGAGTAATATGATGTCATACATTGATCCTTGCATGTTAGATAGATGGTTTTGGATACAAAGTGTGGTTGAGATGGTTGTTGCATGCTAGTATTGTGTCATTGGGGTTTGAGCGTCAAATGTTTTGTTTTTATCATCACTTGAGGACAAGTAAGGGTTTTAAGTTGAGGGTGTTGATGTGCCGTGAAATCTTGGCACATTTGATGCTCAAAACTAAGGATTAATACTAGAATCGAGTGTAGTTTTGTAAGATTTGATGTGTTTGTTGAATGTCTAGATAAGTTCACACTTGCGTGGAAAAGTTGAAAAGGAAGCATGAAATGATTGTACTGAAGGAGACAACACGGAGAATGATTGTATTGAAGGAGACAACACGGAGCCCAGTACGGTCCGTGGTAATCAAGATGATCCATCCTGACGCTCGTGAAGTGAAGGAAGTGAAGAAGGCAAAATTATCAGAGCTCAAGTAAAGTCCACGACGCCTTTGATGGGTTGTGGTCTCTTCCACGGACCATGAAGCAGCTCATGAAGAAGATCTAGTAGATATGCCTAGAGGAGCTATGTTTTGATTTTTCCAAGTAAAACCATGGACACCCAGACGGGCCGTGGTTCCCTTGACGGTTCGTGATATGGTTCGTAAAAGTGAACCAGTGTTATGGCTAAAAATGAAGTACGCTTGGCATAGCTAAGTAAGAACCACAGACACCCAGACGGGGCGTGGTCCTCACAACGGGTCGTGATGCAGGTCGTGAAGGATTTCCAGTGAATAGGTTTTGAAGAGCCACATTTTACTTGACTAAGTACAGACCACGACAAGCTTCACGGACGATGAGGTTCATGACGGACCGTCATGCCATCCGTGAAGCTGCCCGATAAGTAAACCCTACTTCGAGTAGGACTCTTCTTAGTGAGACTATTTAAATTAATTAGGTTTAATTTTTGTTTTATCTCATGATATTTGCAACGATCGACTACTTTCCTATTATTCACTACTTTTGGTTTTATTGATTAACATTGGATCGAGACTCAAGTTTGATTTGGATTTTGAATATCAAGCATTCTTTGAATTTGCAAATTTCCATAAGTGATTTCTCCGAATGTTTTCAATACTTATTTTCTCTTATTCAATTGAAAGCATGAGTGGCTAAACATCACAAATAGGGTTCTAGGAACTATGACAGAAATATAAGTGTAGGTTCGTAAAATGAGTTGAATGTGATTGTTATTCGCAAAATATAATTTGACTTTTGTTATTCATTTTTTCTAATGAGTGCACGCATTAGAACATGCATGTATCTATCAATTGTTCGAGAGAAAATTGATAGTTAGAAAAAAGTCGAATTAATCTGTTGGTTTGAAGTGAAAGTTCGTGTTCGAGAGAAGAGAAATTTAACACCAAAATATGTGAGGGTAAAATATGATTACACTCTAAGACCGAGAAGATCCGAGTGGAAGTTATCTAACAAGACTGAGAGGTTTTAGATACATTTAGCTCGCTTGTAAGTTGCAAAGAATCAATCACCTAAAACTTGTTAACGAACCAACACTAGATGTAATGTCATGGGGAACACAACCTTGGTTTAATTTAATTATCATCACAACCTTGAAGTTAAAACCCTGTTACTTGTGAAACTTGAGTAACACAGCAGACTTTAGTTACTTGAAAATTACAACCAAAACTCATTTACATTCCATAATTACTTTCTCTAGGAAATCATAACAACGTTGGATAAATGCGACAGTGAAATTATTTTTATAAAGAAATTCTCTGGGAATTGACCTCAACTCACATTGAGTTCTATAAATAGAGTTCGACCGTTTATACTTCTTAATTGAGGTGTAAGTTTGGACGTATCAGTAATGTGTGAGAAATCCCTTAACAACAACAACAACAACAACAACATTGATACTTCACTCTCAAAGTATCCTTAAGACATTTACATCAATTTCATAAAGAACATGCATATCTTCATAAATTCATCTTTCATAGTTCAAAATCTTCCTAATATGATCATAGTCTAGAAACCATGGATTTCACATGGGTTCATGGGAATTCAACTTAGAAACACGCAATTATTTTCAATTCATGCATAAAAAAGACATAAAACAATCAATTAGATCATAATTAAAAAGAACCCATGAGATTTAGTAAAAACCCTAACTCTAACTGGAGATTATAACTTGCAAAATTGGAGAATTTAGGAACCCTATGGAGGAAAGGACTCCATAAGTGAATACTACCATACCTTAATGCCAAAAGCTTGCAATAAATAGATGATTTGGAGACTTGATCTTGAACCCTAGACTTTTTCTTCTTCCTTAGAGAGAGAAATATTTGAGAGGATGAACTTGATCAACTTTTGAGATTTTAGGAGAATGAATTGAATTGGGTAATTTGAGGGTTAAAAATAATTATATAGGGCACTAGGTAGAAGGCAAAATAGTGTAGTATAGGGTTAAAACCATTAGGAAAACTACTAAAAGTCGTTTAAATTAACTATCGAACCCTCACCGATGGACCAGACCTGCGGTTCGTAGGTCTTACACGGACCATCTTGGTCGACCATAGGTGAGGTTTGAGACTTCTTTCTGGACCCTCAACTGACGTGACCTATGTACTGTCTGTAGGCCCATTTACGGACTGTGCATTCCCATCGTAAGTTGATGAGTCCACAAAATTGACTCATTTAGGGCTATATTTTAATAGAAATTGTGTCCTCAAATGTATATTTTATCTCAATATCTAATGAAAACACTTAAGTTTCAAGTATTTAAAATTTGAAGGAAAGCATGGACACTACGTCGCAAAAAGGAACGAAAAGGCTGAAAAGAACAAAGAAATGAAGGTCTGAGGATCGTCGAGTCCACTTGGCGAGTCGTTGAAGTGTCTTACTTTGCCTTTTGTTCCAGTGTGCTGAGCCCTAAAGGAAAGGATCAAGTCGACATAAAAAGGGAGCAGTCGGCGTATCACCAAGAAGTTTCGTGAAGCAGTACCATGTCTCCCAATGACCCAGAGCACGACGATGTTAAAGGATGGTGCAAGATGGTGATGAACTACACCAAAGGGTGAATCGCCGACTTGATCAGTGATTCTGACTATTGTCGTCGAATGATCTGCTGCAGCACAGATTTTTGAAAACTATAAATACTCGCTGAGAGTTGTAGTTTAGTATCAAATTTTTAGTGTCGAACATTATTATAATTTTCATTCTAGAATATTAACTTATGATATTTTTACTCTAAGTTTGAAAGGGTTTTGAAGACTTGAAGAAGAAGACGGTTTCATCTCTTTCAATTTGGAAGTGGGTCTCTTTGATTCTTCACTCTTTGCCTAAATTGAGACTTAAATCTTCATACCCATTTGAATGCAAGCTCATTTAGGTATAAATTTCTATCTCTTGATGTGTGGCTAAAAACCCCAATTCTTGGGGTGGTGATTTTGTGAATATGGGTTAGATTAGTTGTTGGGTTTTGCTTGCTGATAGATTAAATGTAGTTTAATTGTGATTTCGTTTAGTAGTTGTGGATGAATATAATGAATTTGTAGTTGCAAATACAAGTTCATATATGTGTTTTCGGCCTGCTCGAGAGAGAGGTCGCGAAACCAAGACTACTAAATTGATGGCCTAAGGAGTGGGTCGACATGAGGTTCAGCTCGAGAGAGTGAACCCTAGTCCTATATCCTAACACTCAGCTCGAGAGAGTGAGTGGAGTACGTCGTAGGTTGTTCTTCATGCGGCAACTGATTGTCCGAGAGGAACCCATTTGAAACGGGGTAAATTGCTCGAGAGAGAACTTATTTCCATTTAAAGCTTAGCCTAGTCACAATTACTCAATAAATTCCCTATCAAAAGCATGTACCCAATAAATTAATATATCCTGTATTCCTAATCGCATCCCAAGAACCTCCCTCTCATTGATTTCTATTTTAGCTTCTTTTGTTATTTTTGCTTACTTGTGACAAAAACCCCATTTGATATTTGACATTGTTGTGTCACCCCCTTAATTTACTATGTTTTTAATCATTAACTTCTTTAGCTATGACTAATTAGAATGAAATTCTAATTTTCTGCTAATTTTCACACCCACTCCCTTGGGACTCGACCCCAACCCTTGGTAGGGTTATTATACTATTGCATGATCGTAGACACTTGCATCAGAAGTTGTGTCATTGATTACGCAAACATCAAAATGGCGTTGCTGCTGGGGACACGACCCTAACCCTTGGTTGGGTTATTATGTCGTTGATTACACAAATATCAAAATGGCGCCGCTGCCGGGGAGTGGTGTTATTTGAGAATTTTTAGATTAGTAGATTTTTTGTTCTTCTTAGTTGTAGTCTACTTACCTAATTTTTAGTGTTGTTTGTTTATTGTGTGGATATTTCAGAAAGCATGAGTGTTAATGGTAGTAACGATAGCTAGGTAGGCCACCAAGACGACATCAGAAATCTCAACGATGTCCAAGAGCCCAACATCAATGGCCCCCATCTCATGGGAGGTGTTGGAGCCATCCGTTTACCCCCAACCGAGGAAAATGCAGTGTTCCACATAACTAGCACCATGTTGCAACTCTTGCAATTGAAGGGACTTTTCAGTGGACTGGCTCATGAGGATCCTCACGAACATCTTCGAAATTTTGTAGATGTGTGTGGACCATTCTTGTTCAAAACCATCTCCCAGGAGTCGGTTCGGTTGAGTCTATTCCATTTCTCGTTGATGGGAGAGGCTTGCAAGTGGCTAGTCGAGCTACCACATGAATCCATCACTTCTTGGGAGGAGTTGGTAACCACATTTCAAGTGCGGTTTTTCCCTCCCTCAAAGATGATGTCACTGCGGGATAGCATCCAGAGCCTTAAACGTCTAGAAGGAGAGCCTCTGCATGAAACTTGGCTAAGGTTCAAAAAGTTGGTGTTGCAATGCCCAACCCACAGTTTGCCGGACAAAGTGCTACTTCAATACTTTTACCGGAGTTTGGATTCAGTAAACAAAGGTGTCACTGACCAACTCTCGCCTAGAGGCTTAATGCAGCAGCCATATGCAGTAGCTGCCCAACTTTTAGATGGCATGACAACCATCAAAAGAGTGAGGTACATTCGCGAGGACAAAGTATCCCCTCTCACATTCAAGCTATCTAATGAGCAAATTGAAAAAGACAATGAGAGAGACCAAAACATGGCCAAAATCATGACACATCTTGACATTCTATCCAAAAATGTCATGGGGGCTGGTGCCCGTAGTGTCAACGTTGTGAGGGTCGGGTGTACAAATCCTGAAGAGACAAAATTTGAAGCCCTATATAACGAGGAGGTAAATTTTCTAGCAAATCAAGGAGTGGGCTATCGTTCAAACTACCAAAGGCATGGTGGTAACCAAGGCTGGGCTAGAGACAAAGGCTAGAAGGATAGAGATCGTGAATGGAGGGACCAAAATCCAAACTGGAAAGATGGAGAGAAGCATAGATATGTGCCTCCGCATGAGCGCCAGAAGCCTAAGAATTCAGAAGGTGGTAGGTCTGAGGATATGCTCTCGCGTATCCTCAACAAAGTTGAATGGTCAGAAAAAATGTTGAAAAGCATGAAAGAGGATGTTTCTACCCTTAGCCAGACCGTCACCTCCCATTCTGTTTCAATCAAGCAGTTGGAGACCCATATGGGTCATATCTCGTCTCACTAAAATCTGAGACAGCAAGGCGGTTTGCCTAGAGATACTATGGCTAACCCCAAGAGTGACGTTTGAAGATGGACTTGCGTCGTGCCACGACGTTAAGTAAGGTGATGTTTTGGAGGCAATGCAAAACCGTTTATTACTTTCTTTTTCTTTGATAAAATAATGGTGTGTTGATTGTGCAGATGGAAGCACGGAGAGTGAACGAAAAGTGCAGATTGGCAAGCAATAGATCCAGTCGATGAGTCACCGAATGGGTCGGCGAATCCGACCTTATCCGCCATTTGACTCAAGATATCGTCAACATTAGAGTCAATAAAACTCGGCGAGCTTTGGACATTATTGGCGAATCGCTGACCATGTCGGTGACCCCAACAGAGACCGCCATTTGGACTCCCACAAAACATGGAGGTTCTGTAAATTTCGGTGAGGTAAATGACTACTTGGCGTTACGCCGAATAACTCGGTGATCGATACTAATGTCGCCGAATAGGTGAAAACTGGACGGTTTTGCTAGCCAAAGTTTTAAAAGTTTCAAATTCATTCACTTTCCCTCACTTTTATCTGTCCAAATTCACTCCTGCATTCTAGTTTCTATATTTCTTGCACCTTTAAAGCATTTTAGTTGTTGAATTGTGCTCGGACTTGGATTACATTGTTGCTTAGCATTTCAATCCTCTTTTTAGCGACACAAAAGGTTAGTTCTCTATGCCCCAAGTTTACTTTATCATAAACTATACTCATTTGCAATAGCATGATCTGGTTGAAGTGTTCTACTCCTCTCTGAGAGTATTAGATTGTATACATGCATGATTAAATTAGATATTCTTGCTCGGGTAGTTGTGACTGCTGAATTCTTGTAATTGCATGCCTTGAACTGGATTAAAATTCGAGGGGTTGTGTTTGGGTGTTATGGGTCCTACCTTAATTGTGCAAGTGCATGCTTTGATTTTGTTTTTGGGGGTTACGAGGCCGATTTTGAGAAGTTTGGTCAAAAGTAGGCACGTGGGTCATTCGGTGAGTTGTGACGAGCTCACTGAACTATTCAGCGGTTCGCCTAGTTACCCTATCTTGCCTTATTATCATGCTTTATTTGTTGAGACATCTGTAACTTTTAGCGAGAAGTATGAGGTCGCCAAGAGCACTCGGCGACTAGTTGAAAGTCTTCTTATTCGCCCTTTGTCTGCACCCCTACCTCATTCTGCACAGTGACCTTCGGCAGATTCTTTGTGGCTCGCCGAATGTATTCAGTAGCACGCCGAATGGACTATCTATTCTTTCTAGAGTCGAATGTCTTTGTTTGGTTGTCAAAGATGTTCTAACATTATCTCAAGATTTTGCAGACATGGCCAGACCAAAAGTTGCAGGAAGAAACATGCCACCCAGACACATAAGAGCACAAAATTTCAAAAGAACTGCAAGGAGCGAGAACAAGATAGCCATCTCGAGGAAGAGGATGCCCATCGACTCTAATGTCCCTTCGTGGGGTCGAGGGTTCAGCAATGTGATACAGACTTTTGTGGTAGCTCACGAGTTAGAAAATATGATCGAGGCTAATATCGCTGCAGAAGCTGAAGCAGAGCGAAAAGAAAAAGAAAACTAGAAGCAGAATGACAACACTCTGGGCACTGATGCCCAAGAAAATGGAGAGACTGCTTAGAAAATGGAGATACTGCTTAGTCAGAATCCCCTCTTTACCTCCCTCTCTGTCTTTCTTCATTTTACCTTTTGAATTTTGTGTTATTTGCATTTGAGGATAAATACCTTTTAATTGTGGTGAGGTGAGGCTCACACCTTTTATGTTGATAGTTGTGTTGTGTATATATTTGGGTTGTTCTGCTTTGAAATTGTGTTTTATCTGTTTCTGTGGATGTTTGAGCTTATGGCTCCTTTTGTTTTCAATTGCAAAATAATTTTGACCCTTCTGAAAATTTTGCCACCTATCGTGTGTTGAATGTGGCTGTTCTTTTAAAAAAATTAAATCTTGGTTCTGATCAATACCGATGACTTGAATAGTTAACCAACGCTCACCCGCGCCAACCCGGTAGCCGAGGGTGATCGAGCTAATGGAGGAGGGGCAATTCAGGACAAGCGGGGCCTTAGTATCCTATATATGATAGTTAGCGATGAAAAAAGGTTCTATTACAATTGAACGAACATGAATGTACGGCTACGATGAGGCCAACTGAAGTTGCATAGACAATATTTGAACTCTTTGCATCTCGTTTTGACTAGCCTAGTATCGATTCTCTTGTGATGATCATTGCACACTAGCGAAAGTGTGGAGTCTTGTTTGATTGTAGTGTCAATGCCTAGTGTGATGAGCTTACTTTGAACCATGCATGATATATCCTAGAATTTGCCCCGTTGGTCCGGTCAACTAAGTGATGCTATCTCTTGATATGATCTTAGGAAACTTCTAAGAGTGTGAGCTAATTTGACATATACCTCTTTTGTGACCTACCCTGTGAGCGTGTGATTCTCTTTTGAACACCCCTTGAGCCTTACCTTTCTTTGGAAGAAACATGATGAAACCATAACCTTTCTTTATCCACTACCTATAATCCTCTTGAATTGTGGTCAATTGAATAGCCAACTTAGGCCAAAAGCCTAAGTTGGTGGTGTGGTGAAAAGATAAGGGTCAATCAAAAAGTGCAAGAAAGTCCCCCTTACCCATGGTTTTGAAGAATAATGGAACCCCTCCATACATAAAAAAAAAATAGTGAAAAGAGAAAGAAAAAAAAAAGAATGAAAAAGAAAGTTGTGGAATAAAGTACAAAAGAAATAGTGTTCCCAAATAATTCATGGAAAGTGAATAATAGGATGACTTGTGAGCACTAAAGAGAATTATGAAGGAAAAGGAAAGGAAGTGTTGTGAGCGCCACATTTCATGAGGATGAAAGTCACTGAGCCTAAATGATCATACATTTGCACTCAGCCCCATTACAAGCCTTGAAAAAACCTTTTTATCTTGAGTGAGCTGAAACAAATGTCGATCGGAAAATACGGGCAAACCTATGAGTGAAAGCATGCATTGTGTTCTTCCTTGTGAGAGTGAGCGTTGCATCTGATTCTGAAGCTTTAAACTGTGAACCATTGTGTGATTATGGAATCATTCTTTCTGTGAGGGCATTTGAACATTTTAGTTAAGCTTGAACTTGCATTTGAAGCAAGTATTGTGAGCATGAGGTTCTTTGATATTGGTGAGTCACAATTTGAATCTTTGAGTGCACATTTGATCTGTGCATAAGTAAATTGAGTCTGGTTGTGTGCATTCATGATTGAGTCTTGTGTAGCACTATTCAAGACACCCTTTTTGAACGACTGAACTTGAGTTTGCTTGAGGACAAGCAAAATTTTAAGTTGGGGGTGTTGATGAGTCCACAAATTAGACTCATTTAGATTTATATTTTAATAGAAATTGTGTCCTCAAATGCTTATTTTATCTCAATATCTGATGAAAATACTTAAGTTTCAGGTATTTGAAGTTTGAAGGAAAGCATGGACACTGCGTCGCAAAAATGAACGAAAATGTTGAAAAGAACGAAGAAATAAAGATCTGAGGATCACCGAAGGGTCTGACTTTGCCTTTTGTTCCAGTGTGTTGAGCCCTGAAGGAAAGGATCAAGTCGGTGAAAAAAGGGAGCAGTCGACGTATCACCGAGAAGTTCCGCGAAGCAGTACCATGTCGCCCAATGACCCAGAGCACGACGATGCTAAAGGATGGTGCAAGACGGCGATGAACTAAACCAAAGGGCGAATCGCTGAGTTGATCAATGATTCCGACTAATGTCGCCGAATGATCCGTTGCAGCACAAATTTTTGAAAACTATAAATACTCGCTGAGAGTTGTAGTTTAGTATCAGATTTTTAGTGTCGAACATTATTATAATTTTCATTCTAGAATATTAGCTTTTGATATTTTTACTCTAAGTTTGAAAGGGTTTTGAAGACTCGAAGAAGAAGACGGTTTCATCTCTTTCAATTTGGAAGTGGGCCTCTTGAATTCTTCACTCTTTGCCTAAATTGAGACTTAAATCTTCATACCCATTTGAATGCAAGATTATTTAGGTATAATTTTTTATCTCTTGATGTGTGGCTAAAAACCCTAATTCTTGGGGTGTGATTTTGTGAATATGGGTTATATTAGTTGTTGGGTCTTGCTTGTTGATAGATTAAATGTAGTTTAATTGTGATTTAGTTTAGTAGTTGTGGATGAATTTAATGAATTTGTAGTTGCAAATACAAGTTCATATATGTGTTTTCGACCTGCTCGAGAGAGAGGTCGCGAAACCAAGACTACTAAATTGATGGCCTAAAGAGTGGGTCGACATGAGGTTCAGCTCAAGAGAGTGAACCCTAGTCTCATATCCTAACACTCAGCTTGAGAGAGTGAGTGGGGTAAGGCGTAGGTTGTTCTTTATGCGGCAAGTGCGTGTCCGAGAGGAACCCATTCGAAACGGGGTAAGTTGCTTGAGAGAGAACTTATTTCCATTTAAAGCTTAGCCTAGTCACAATTACTCTATACATTCCCTATCAAAGCATGTACCCAATAAATTAATCTATCCCGTATTCCTAATCGCATCCCAAGAACCTCCCTCTCATTGATTTCTATTTTAGCTTCTTTTGTTATTTTTACTTACTTGTGACAAAAACCCCATTTGATATTTGATATTGTTGAGTCACTCCCTTAATTTACTATGTTTTTAATCGTTAACTTCTTTAGCTACGACTAATTAGAATGAAATTCTAATTTTCTTCTAATTTTCACGCCCACTCCCTTGGGACTCGACCCCAACCCTTGGTTGGATTATTATACTATTGCACAATCGTAGACACTTTCATCAGAAGTTGTGTCGTTGATTATGCAAACATCATAAGTCCCGACTTTTGATCCCAAAATTTTACTAAGTTTGAGGCCGACCTATGAGACCTTCCTACGACTCGTGCATCAGATGACAGATCATCCTGGTGAATTGTAAAATGATACCGGGACTTGACATTTTTCTGAATAATTGGACTGGCCACCCATGGCCAATAAGTCAACCCACGGAACGTCGGTGGTTCCATCGGTATTGACACCAGTTTCTAGAAACCTGCAAATTTCCCTTCCTTTTGAATATGAGGTGTTACCGTGGAATACCTTTATATTACTACAATAAATGCGAAGAAGAAAATTGTGCATGAAAAATTACTTGCACTTTCTTCTGGGTTGTAGCATACAAATATTGGTACTGTTGAATCACGTGTCGTGGTAAACAAAATATTTATTGGTTCTAATGATTTTATCAGTTGGCATGAACTATTGAGTCATCCCGGTTATAATATAATGCGCTTAATAATTGAGAATTCACATGGGCATACTTTGAAGAATCAAAATATTCTTCAATCAAAGGAATTCTCTTGTGTTGCTTGTTCTCAAGGAAAGTTGGTTATCGAACCATCAGTTGCTAAGGTTGGGGTGGAATCCCATGCATTTATAGAACGGATACAAGGTGATATATGTGGACCTATTCACCCTACATGTGGATCATTTCAATATTATATGGTCTTGATAGATGAATCTACAAGATGGTCACATGTGCGCTTATTATCAACTCAAAATATGGATTTTGTGAGGTTGTTGGCTCAAATAATAAGGTTAAAAGCATAATTTCAAGATTATACAATAGAGACAATTCATCTTGATAATGCTGGAGAGTTTACATCCCAGGCATTTAATGATTATTGTTTCTACACTAGAATAACATTTGAACGTCCTATTGCATATGTTCATACTCAAAATGGTTTAGCGAAGTCATTGATTAAAAGTCTCCAATTGATAGCTAGGTCATTGATCATGAGGACAAAGTTGCATGTTTCAATATGGGGGCATGTTATTTTGCATGCAGCGGCACTTGTGAGCATAAGGCCAATCAGCTATTATGACATCTCCCCATCGCAATTGGTTTTTAGTCAAGAGCCAAATATTTATCATCGTAGAATTTTTAGTTGTGCAGTATATGTTCCAATTTCTCCACCACAACGCACAAAGATGGGTCCCCAAAGAAGATTGAGATATATGTTGGGTGTGAATCTCATTCTATTATAAAATATTTGGAACTTAGAACTAGAGATTTATTTACGTCAAGGTTTGTTGATTGCCATTTTGATGAATCAGTATACCCAACTTTAGGGGGAGAACAAAATCAGTTGGGAAATGAGATAGATTGGAATTCATTTTCACTGTCTCATTTAGATCCTCGAACAAATCAATGTGAGCAAGAAGTTCAAAAGATGATTAAATTGCAGATTATTGCAAATCAACTATCGGGTGCATTTACTATCCTTCCGCGGGTTACTAAATCATATATCCCATCTGCTAATGCTCAAGTTCGAGTTGTTGTTCCAATAGGACAAAATGTTAAGGCAGACGAGTTTAAACCACGTTTAAAATGTGGTAGACCAATTGGTTCCAAGATAAAAATCCTCAAAAATTTAAATGAATAAATTATCAATATGATCATAATATGGAGATAATTTCTCATGAAGAGTTTCGGGATATAATGACTGATGACACCACTGAGGAAGTCCATGTACATGAAATTAATGAGAATGAGAAAATCTCAATATATTATGTCTCGACGAGAAAAAGGTGGAATCAAAAAAATATTGTGGTGTATAATATGTTTGTCTATAATGTTGTTGTTGAGATAATGCAACAAGATGAGGATTTGGAGCCAAAATTTGTCAATGAATATAGACAGAGAAATGATTGATCAGAACGGAAGGAAGCAATTCAAACAGAATTGGCTTCACTTGAAAATGTGAAGTTTTTGGACCAACAGTGTGAACACCTGAAGGTGTCAAGCTAGTGGGGTACAAATGGATTTTTATGCGAAAACACAATGAAAATGATAAAGTCGTAAGATATAAAGCACGACTTGTGGCACAATGATTTTCACTAAGACCTTAAATTGATTATGAGGAGACATTTTCTCCTGTGGTAGATGCAATTACCTTCAGGTATCTGATAAATATGACAGTTCATGAAAAGTTTGAAATGCATCTAATGGATGTTGTCACATCCTATTTATATGACTCACTAGACCACAATATTTTCATGAAAATCACTGAAGTACTCAAAAGGCATGAAGCATATAAAAATTCAAAAGAAACATTTTCAATAAAGCTTCAGAAATTCTTATATGAATTGAAACAATCAGGATGAATATGGTATAATCGTCTCAGTGAATATTTGCAAAAAGAAGGGCATTAGAATAACCATATTTGTCCTTGTATTTTTATACGAATGTCAAAATCTAAATTTGTAATAATATCTGTTTATGTTGATGACTTGAACATCATCAGAACTCCTAAAGAGCTTTCAAAAGTTGTTGAGTGTTTGAACAAATAATTTGAAATGAAAGATCTTGGTACGACGAAAAATTTTCTTGGCATTCAGATTGAACATTTTGGAAAATAGAATATTTATCCATCAATCAACATATACTAAAAAGGTTTTGAAATGATTTTACATGAATAAATCACACTCATTGAGTACCCTGATGGTTGTGAAATCTCTCGATATAAATAAAGATCCATTTCGATATCAAGAAAAGAGGATGAAGAGCTTCTTGGTGATGAAACTTCATATCTTAGTGCTATTGGAGCACTAAGGTACCTTTCCAACAATATCCGACTAGATATTTATTTCGTAGAAAGTTTATTGGCAAGATTCAGCTCATGTCCAACAAGAAGACATTGGAAAGGTGTTAAAGCATATATTCAGATATCTTCAAGGAATAATTGATATTAGATTGTTGTATTCTAATGCATCCACGTCAGAAATGACCGGTTATGCAGATGCAGGATATTTGTCGGATCCACATAAAGCCCAATCTCAGACATGCTACTTATTCACATATGGAGGTGAAGTTATACCATGGCGTTTGACGAAGCAAACAATAGTTTCTACTTATTCAAATCATGCAGAGATAATAGCCATTCATGAAGCAAGTCGAGTGTATGTATGGCTGAGATCAATGAATCAACACATTTTGCAATTATGTGGTCTTTTTGTGGAAATAGAGATTCCAACAATAGTGTATGAAGATAATGTTGGTTGCATAGCTCAATTAAAGGGATGATATATCAAAGGAGACCGAACAAAACATATTTCACCTAAGTTCTTTTTAACACATGATCTTCAACAAAATGGTGAGATAAATGTTCAACAGATTAGTTCGAGTGATAATCTTGCAGATTTATTCACTAAGCATTGCCAATGTCAATATTTGAGAAACTAAGATATAATATTAGAATGCATCATCTCCAAGATATCAACTAAATTTTTCACGATCGGGGGGAGTAAAATACGTGTTGTAGTCTTTTTTCCTTAACTAAGATTTTGTCCAATTGGGTTTTCCTGGTAAGGTTTTTAATGAGGCGACACTCAAGGCGTATTACAAGATGAGTGTACTATTTTTCCTTCACTAGGCCTTTTTCCACTGGGTTATTCCTAGTAAGGTTTTAACGAGGCACATTATCTATAAACATCCAAGAGGGAGTGTTACAAATCCATTTAATTGTGGATGTTTCTTTTCATCAATAACCTAACATAATGTATTAATTTAATGTAAACCTTAAATATGCACTAACGTATTTGGTTTAAGGTTGTAAACGGATGATTTCTACATCCTATAAAAGGGTATGCTTCACCCTTCTGAAAGACACCCTTGAAGAGATCAAATAATACTCTTTCGTTGATATTTTCATTACCGTTTGTCTTCCTTTCTTGTTTAGTATTGTTCTATTTTTCCCCTTGTTTTACATAATTTTTCATAAACTAAAAAAATAATCTTTAGTAAAAAGTACTTTTTTTAAAAGCATTTTTTTTAAAATGCAATATAATTAGAAATACTTTTGAAAAGATTGAATAAACACTAGTTATTGTTCAAAATGCTTTTAAATTTTATTAACCAAATACAAATTGTTTCTCCTAAAATATATTTTTTTGAAAGGCGCTATTGATAAAAATATATTTTTCAAACTAAGTTAATTATTAGTCTATAGATTTGGAGGAAGCTTTTTTTCCATGAAGCTTTTGTACGATATACTCAACTCATTCCATTACTTTCAACTTAGAACATAAATATATTAATGAAAAAAATAGAAATTTTTCACAAACAATATTTTAAATTTATATGTTATACTTTATAGTATCATTTGTGCAATGTATGTTGGGGAAAACATAGGGAAGTATATGAAATGACATCATGTTGATAATCTCAAGCAATGAACATGTTTATATGACTTGTGGTTTCAACTGTGATTGTTCATTGTGTTTGTGATTTTGTATGATTGTTTGTGATTGTTGGTTAGCTCGAGTACCACACCGGTATAGAAATACTAATGGTTGGCTCGAATACAATGCCTGGTATGAATACTAATGGTTGACTCAACTACAACTGAAATGATAATAACTCTAATTGGCTCAGGTACCATGTCGGTACACTAACATCTTGTGTGTGGGTTTCATGAGAGTACCAAATATGTGTTTATGATTCCTTAAGAGGATTGGCATTTGCTTTTGTGATCATGTGGGACATGATTTCAGATATTGTTTGATTCATGATATTGTGATCAGAAGGGTGATTGTTGTTATATGTGTTGTTCAGTGTTACTATGTTGTAGTTAGTTGTTTACATTTATATCTTGGACCGGTCGTGTGATCCTACTAGTACACTGTAGTTTATGTACTGATACTGCACTTGTTCTTTACTTATTGAGTACAGGGCTTCGTCCAACGGCTAATGAGATACCTCAGTTAAGGGACACTTGATTTTGAATCCAAGAGTGATCTATTCTTCCCGGCTACTATGGATGTTTCTTTATCATTCTTGTTCATCTTTTCGGACATAGATACTTTAGACTGTTAGACTTATGTTTTAGTTTCGGTTGTATCCCTATTATTTATCATCTAGTGTTTTGGTACTATGACTTTCAGTTCTTAGGGATTTATTTCCTTACAAAAGTTTTTACTGTTGGATTGTTTTATATGATGAACTTGTTTTATAAATTGTGTGTTGGACTTAGTTTGAGTTAGTTGTTGGTTCTCCCACCAAGTGATTTAGTGTAGGTGCCAGTCACGACGGTATGAGTCGTAAAAAATTATGAATTTTGGGAGAAAATAAATATTTTTGGGGAGTAACATTTGTTTTTCATAAACTAAAAAAATATTTTTTAGTAAGAAGTACTTTTTTTTAAAAAGCACTTTTAAAAAAATGCAATACAATTAGAAATACTTTTGAAAAGATTGGATAAACACTAGTCAAAATGTTTTTTGAATTTTATTAACCAAATACAAACTGTTTCTCCTTAAAAATATTGTTTTGAAAGGCGTTATTGATAAAAATATATTTTTCAAGCTAAGGGTGTGTTTGGTATGAAGGAAAATGTTTTCCATGGAAAATGTTTTCCTAGAAAATGTTTTCCTGGAAAACAAGTTGATTTTTGACTTATTTTCTCATGTTTGATTGGTGACTAGAAAATATTTTCCAGAAAAGATTTTTAATGTTTGATTTATGAATGAAAAATATTTTTGAGAAATATCTTTTATTTTTACTAAAATAAAAAATAATTTTTGAAATTGAAAATATTTTTTAAAAACAAACTTAATTTTTTTTGGGGGTGGGTGGAGGGGTCGAGGGTAGGGGTGAAAAATTTAAATTTTCTAGTTGAAAATATTTTTTAAAAACAAACTTAAATTTTTTTTGGGGGGTGGGGGG